>CM042390.1:41816195-41823695 GCA_023634145.1 Thymallus thymallus | reverse complement strand
AACTAAATAAAAACATATTAGCTGACATGGGCTAGTTGATCTGGACATTTCTGACAAGTTATAAAAAGCTCTCTAAGGTCTGCAATGACTAACATGACAAGAGGAACTGATGATTCCATACCCAATTTAGAAATTACACCTTGTGCATTCTACTATTACAACTTTCAAGAGGAAGTTTAAAGCCGGACTAAGTTCCTTAAAAAATTAAGAAAAAGTTTGGGAACTGCTATACACCACAGACATGAACTGTTTATTGATGTACAGGACTCCCATGGCTCCATTCCTCAGAGTGGGGGAGCAAATACATGAAAAGGCCTTTATAATAAATAGTATTACATGGACAGGGGGCTGGTACTAGATCAATCCTACTCTGAGACACCCTTTGAATATGGTCCCTGGTCTCAAAGGAAGTATAATGATTTGATAAATGTGTGTGACAGAGATATCACATTCCTGTGAGCTTAGGTAAATGTTTCCTGAAAATTAATCCCACTTGTTATCAAGACTGTACTGAACAATTAGAATTATGTAATCTCCCGGAGGTGTTTTATTGTGTGTTGGAAACTACCATCATTGGTTCCAGAATGTCCCCTTCTACGTATGTGTTCATTGGTTCCAGAATGTCCCCTTCTACGTATGTGTTCATTGGTTCCAGAATGTCCCCTTCTACATATGTGTTCATTGGTTCCAGAATGTCCCCTTCTACATATGTGTTCATTGGTTCCAGAATGTCCCCTTCTACGTATGTGTTCATTGGTTCCAGAATGTCCCCTTCTACATATGTGTTCATTGGTTCCAGAATGTCCCCTTCTACGTATGTGTTCATTGGTTCCATAATGTCCCCTTCTACATATGTGTTCATTGGTTCCAGAATGTCCCCTTCTACATATGTGTTCATTGGTTCCAGAATGTCCCCTTCTACGTATGTGTTCTTCCAAGTATAACTTTCTTTATATGGATGTAAAACTATTGGCAACATCATCATACAGTCATTGAGGGATGTAAGTGATGAATCCCTCCCCCCCTCTCTTTCTCTCTTTGTCACTCTCTCACTTTGTCTCCCTCCCTCCCTCTCTCCCTCTCAGTGGTTGGTCCGGTGGTGAAGTTAGAGAACCTGTCTCCGATGACCCACTACACTACCTTCATCCAGCTGAGTCGCAATGGTGCTGGAGGGGCAGGGTTTCCAGGTCCAGAGGCCAGCTTCTCCACACAGATGCTTGGTGAGAACCATATAATCATACAATCTGTAGAATTATAATGGCTTTGTAAGAGTCATAGAATTATAATTAACTAACATTCTAGTTCTGTGCTAAGAACCACCCCAGTAACCTTATTCAGATACTGGGTAAGAACCACCCCAGTAACCTTATTCAGATACTGGGTAAGAACCACCCCAGTAACCTTATTCAGATGCTGGGTAAGAACCACCCCAGTAACCTTATTCAGATACTGGGTAAGAACCACCCCAGTAACCTTATTCAGATGCTGGGTAAGAACCACCCCAGTAACCTTATTCAGATGCTGGGTAAGAACCACCCCAGTAACCTTATTCAGATACTGGGTAAGAACCACCCCAGTAACCTTATTCAGATGCAGGGTAAGAACCACCCCAGACCACCCCAGTAACCTTATTCAGATGCAGGGTAAGAACCACCCCAGTAACCTTATTCAGATGCTGGGTAAGAACCACCCCAGTAACCTTATTCAAATGCTGGGTAAGAACCACCCCAGTATCCTTATTCAGATGCTGGGTAAGAACCACCCCAGTAACCTTATTCAGATGCTGGGTAAGAACCACCCCAGTAACCTTATTCAGATACTGGGTAAGAACCACCCCAGTATCCTTATTCAGATGCTGGGTAAGAACCACCCCAGTAACCTTATTCAGATGCTGGGTAAGAACCACCCCAGTAACCTTATTCAGATACTGGGTAAGAACCACCCCAGTAACCTTATTCAGATGCAGGGTAAGAACCACCCCAGTAACCCAGTAACTCCCTCTTCCCTTCTCCCCCCCCCCAGACCTCCCGCTCCCCTCGGGGGTGAGGCTGGTCCCCGAATCCCAGACCTCCCTGGGCCTGTCATGGGACAGTGTGATGGGGCCTGGGTCACCTATAGAGGACTGGACCTACCAGGTAAGTGAGTGCCCCTGTGTGGCTCAGTTGGTAAGAGTGTAGTGCTAGCAATGCCAGGGTTAAAGGTTCAATTCCCACTTGGGTCACATACATTAAAATGTATGCACTTACTGTAAGTTGCTTTTAGTTAAACACGTCTGCTACAGTATGCAAATGATGTGTACATTACTTAGTCTATTGTAAGACTGTGTCAGCACAATTACATTATTGTATTACCAGGTGGAGTGTGTTCAGAGTTCTGACCCAGGGACCATTAAGACCTACCAGCTCCCATCCAACTCCACGGGCCTCAAGCTACCAGACTTGAAGCCCAGACACAAGTATGAGTGCAGGGTGAGGATGATGACTGTGTCAGTGGGACAACACAGCCAGCCTGTCTCTGCATGGACACTCAGCAATGGTAATGACTTCCAAAACACACTTTATCAGGTAGAATAACTTAACAATTTAGGACCAGTAGAAGATGATCTGGCAAATGAAAAGAAGCAGCACAGAGATTGTGATCTTATTGCATGACTATATTGATTTAGTTTGCCTGCTTTTAGACAAGAGCATTGTGTTGTTGTCTCCCTGTGTCTCCATCTTGCACACAGGGCTACCATGGTGCTACAGATGTTTTCTTCAAACGTCCTACTGTGCATATAGAGGTAGAACAGCTTTCATCTCTTCAACTGCTACTCTAACACCTGTCCTATCCCGTACGTTCTGTCAGAGTTGCCCCCGGCCCCGTCCAACATCAGGAGCTGCAACATCACAGACACCTCAGCTATCATTACCTGGTTTCTGGCCGAGGGTCACTCCATCTCCAAGGTCATTCATTGATTGATTATTTGAATTTATTTGCTAATTAAAATAAATTTAAAGCCGCTCCAGCCAGAGACAACATTGCAGACTTTCTAAACAATTCACAAGGATTGAAACCTGCAGCTTTATTTCCAATGTACTCCTTAGGTGATGCTACGTTTCCAAGAAAACACCCTGGCCGACTACAGCCAGCTGGCAGAGATCAACGTTCCTCAGCAGGCGGAGGGGCTACAGGGTCAGGTATCCAGTCAGATGCAGTTCCAGCTGCGTGGTCTGAAACCTGACACTCCGTACCTGGTAGAGTTCTGGTCCAAGAACAACATGGGAGAGAGTCTAGAGAAACCTCAGATCCCCCTCCGAACCATGACACTGCAGGAGAGCTCTCGTAAGTTAGTTACCCACAATACATCACAGTAAATATCCTGTAAATGAGTTACCCACAATACATCACAGGAAGTATCCCATAAGTTAGTTACCCACAATACATCACAGTAAATATCCTGTAAATGAGTTACCCACAATACATCACAGGATATATCCCGTAAGTTGGTTACCCACAATACATCACAGGAAATATCCTGTAAGTTAGTTACCCACAATACATCACACCAGTAAGTTAGTTACCCACAATACATCACACAAGTAAGTTAGTTACCCACAATACATCACACCAGTATGTTCGTTTCCCACAATACATCACACCAGTAAGTTAGTTACCACTAAAATCTCAGATCCCCATCCTTACCATGACACCACAGGAGAGCTCCCATAAGTTAGTTATCATATTACCTAAAGATGACCATGACCCAACCCTCACTCTACCCCCATGACCCCTACAGGAGAGCTCCCATAAATTACCCTACAAATACAACATGATGTTGCCAATTACACTCCCTCCACCATCCACCCCCTGCTTAGTTCAGAATACCAACCAACAACCCCCCACCTGGTGTCTTGTGACAGACAAAATGCTATAAAATCAAATAGCTGGAAAATGTGAGTTTTGGTTCTGGGTTTCAGGATTACAACCCACTCAATGTGACACAACTACTGGGGATTAAGATTACAACCCACTCAATGTGACACAACTACTGGGGATTAAGATTACAACCCACTCAATGTGACACAACTACTGGGGATTAAGATTACAACCCACTCAATGTGACACAACTACTGAGGATTAAGATTACAACCCACTCAATGTGACACAACTACTGGGGATTAAGATTACAACCCACTCAATGTGACACAACTACTGGGGACTAAGTAGTAAGTTTACCAACCCATGATTGTAGCCAACATATTTCCCTCCAAGATAGATAGATACACACTGATGAATGCTCCCACTGTTTATTGTGTAACGTTTCGACCCAAAGGTCTTCATCAGGCTTAACCCACATGAAAAGTTAAGCCAAGTTATTGGATGTGCGCACACTATGTTTGAAACATACTCCTCTCCTCTCCTCTCCTCTCCTCTCCTCTCCTCTCCTCTCCTCTCCTCTCCTCTCCTCTCCTCTCCTCTCCTCTCCTCTCCTCTCCTCTCCTCTCCTCCTCCCTCCTCCTCCTCCTCCTCCTCTCCTCCTCCAGGTCTGTCTGGGCTTGGCAGTGAGGGCAACATGCTGTTCTTTGCCATCCTGGGTTCAGCTGGCATGACCTGCATCACTATCCTGCTGGCCTTCTGTATCGTCCTGCAGCTGAAGAGAGCCACCTTCCAGAGACGAATGGTCCAGGCCTTCCAGAATATAGTGGTGAGTTCATGGTCCAGCCCAGCAAAAGTTCCCAGAACATTCATTAGGTCGCGGCAAATGTTCTCATGTCCAGTCGTACTGATGATTATAGAATGTTTGTATGAAACATTTGCCTGATGTTGCAAGAATGTCCAACAGAGCAGATCAGCCACCTCTCACACACTGCATTTCACCGAGCACGTTTTTAGAGACGGGTAGGACTTTTTACCAGAAAGTACAGATTGGCTCATCAGAGTGAGGATTTAAGACCTACTTTAGACAGGCAAACACATGCCATTCAGGTGCTCATCAAAGTGCTATCCACCCTATCCACCCTTTTCAGCAGTAGCTTGCCAATTGGCATCTGACATCCCTCGATGAGCCAATGTTTTGGATGCAATCATCAGCAAAATAAACTAACATACAATTTCCATACTTCATCACACAACATGTTGAAGTCGAGAGGTTTCTCTGTCATCAATGGCATCCCAAATAAGAACGGCGCAATAGATGACACCCACCATCGCCATAGAAGCACCATCCCAAAACGAGTTCAACTATGTGAACAGAAAAGTATTCCACTCTTAACGTGCAGTTGTTCAGGTGGAACACACAACATTCTGCAGAACAGCAGTGTTGGCCTTTACGCCTACTGGAGGGAGCTGTTGAGGATGGATGGCTTATTGGTGTGTTGCCAACTCATTTGAAGCAAATGTTCCATTGCTAACGCAACTTGAATTGCCCCAATGGTCCTCTCTTTGTAGCTTTGTTTTTATTTTTACTGGTCAAACCACAACTGAGCCAAACAAAACATTTTGATTTCACTCAATCACTGACACTAGCTTTTTTTTGTTTGCGCTGTTGTAGGCTATTTCCTGGTACTCCGTTGTGTATTCCCACAGGCTTTTTTGACCATATATGGTTAATAAGGATCGTTTCGAAATGCAAATAGCCAAGGTCGTGCACGAGCACTGAAGCTGAGAACAATTGGTATTTATCAACGATAGTCTCCTACCCGTGTGGTTATGACACATAGGATTGTTTGATATATCACACTTTTTCAGAAAGCTTTCCAATTGTGGAAGACAAGTTATAAATCTATCTTCCCCATAACACTATAAACACAGATATCTGAATGATCACAATCATTACATTTCTAGAAAGATCTTGGATTTTCTTTTCCATGTGTAGAGAGAGGAGCCAGCGGTCCAGTTCAGTTCTGGTTCTCTCAACCTGCCCGATAAGAAACATCAGAACCCAGAGAAACCCGCGGCCTACCCCACCCTGGAGTGGAGCGACATCAAGTTCCAGGACGTCATCGGAGAGGGGAACTTCGGCCAGGTTCTCAAAGCCCGCATTAAGAAGGACGGGCTGAGGATGGACGCTGCTATCAAGCGCATGAAAGGTGAGGTTGCGCTCCTTGAATGGATGGATGGATAAATGGTTGTATATAGTAAGGAATTAAAGAATCAACGAAGGAGTAGATACAACGTCTCACCGTTGATAACGATCCTGGAAGACACAACCTCACAACCCTGAGACTTAAAGGCAGTCAGTGATCTGTGTGTCTGATAGAGTATGCCTCTAAAGATTACCACAGGGACTTTGATTTTAGTGTCACAACTCTATGTGTGTGTGTGTGTGTGTGTGTGTGTGTGTGTGTGTGTGTGTGTGTGTGTGTGTGTGTGTATTGTGCGTGCGTGGGTGTGTGTCCCCCACAGAGTATGCCTCTAAAGACGATCACAGGGACTTTGCAGGGGAACTGGAGGTACTTTGTAAACTGGGCCATCACCCCAACATCATCAACCTACTGGGAGCCTGTGAACACAGAGGTAATATAATAGTATTGCATATAACTTCTCTACTCTTATTTACTAATGATCTTTAATTACTTGTTATTTTTATTTTTTACTTATCTATTTTTTACTTAACACTTATTTGTTGTTTAAGGGCTTGTTAGTAAGCATTTCACTGTAAGGTCTACACCTGTTGTATTGTTGGTTAAGGGCTTGTAAGTAAGCATTTCACTGTAAGGTCTACACCTGTTGTATTGTTGGTTAAGGGCTTGTTGGTAAGCATTTCACTGTAAGGTCTACACCTGTTGTATTGTTGGTTAAGGGCTTGTTAGTAAGCATTTCACTGTAAGGTCTACACCTGTTGTATTGTTGGTTAAGGGCTTGTTAGTAAGCATTTCACTGTAAGGTCTACACTGTTGTATTGTTGGTTAAGGGCTTGTTAGTAAGCATTTCACTGTAAGGTCTACACCTGTTGTATTGTTGGTTAAGGGCTTGTTAGTAAGCATTTCACTGTAAGGTCTACACCTGTTGTATTGTTGGTTAAGGGCTTGTTAGTAAGCATTTCACTGTAAGGTCTACACCTGTTGTATTCGGTGCATGTGACAAATAACATTTGATTTGATTTGAATAACATAATCAACCTACTGGGAGCCTGTGATGTTACCCACCCGTTTCTCTCTGTTACCTCTTATCAGGGTATCTGTACCTGGCCATATCTGTACCCCCCTCACGGCCAGCTGCTATAATGTTACCACCTCTCTCTCGGACAGGGTATCTCCAACTTGCCATAGAGCAAAGTGGTATACGATATTATCAAGCAGGTTTTTCTACCATGTCTCCAGGATATCTGTACCTGGCCATAGAGTTCGCCCCTCACGGTAACCTGTTGGACTTCCTGAGGAAGAGCAGAGTGTTGGAGACTGACCCGGCCTTCGCTATCGCTAACAGCACCGCCTCCACCCTCACCTCACAACAGCTGCTGCACTTTGCTGCCGACGTGGCCCGTGGCATGGACTACTTGGCTCAGAAACAGGTTAG
>CM042390.1:41807886-41815955 GCA_023634145.1 Thymallus thymallus | reverse complement strand
TGTACACCACAGACATGAACTCTTACCTGTACTGCACTGTACACCACAGACATGAAATCTTACCTGTACTGTACACCACAGACATGAACTCTTACCTCTACTGTACACCACAGACATGAACTCTTACCTCTACTGTACACCACAGACATGAACTCTTACCTGTACTGGTACACCACAGACATGAAATCTTACCTGTACTGCACTGTACACCACAGACATGAACTCTTACCTGTACTGTACACCACAGACATGAACTCTTACCTGTACTGTACACCACAGACATGAAATCTTACCTGTACTGCACTGTACACCACAGACATGAACTCTTACCTGTACTGTACACCACAGACATGAACTCTTACCTCTACTGTACACCACAGACATGAACTCTTACCTGTACTGCACTGTACACCACAGACATGAAATCGTACCTGTACTGCACTGTACACCACAGACATGAACTCTTACCATGTATGTACCACCACAGACATGAACTCTTACCTCTACTGTACACCACAGACATGAACTCTTACCTGTACTGCACTGTACACCATAGACATGAAATCGTACCTGTACTGCACTGTACACCACAGACATGAACTCTTACCTGTACCGTACACCACAGACATGAACTCTTACCTCTACTGTACACCACAGACATGAACTCTTACCTGTACTGCACTGTACACCATAGACATGAAATCTTACCTGTACTGCACTGTACACCACAGACATGAACTCTTACCTGTACTGTACACCACAGACATGAACTCTTACATGTACTGTACACCACAGACATGAACTCTTACCTGTACTGTACACCACAGACATGAACTCTTACCTGTACTGTACACCACAGACATGAACTCTTACCTGTACTGTACACCACAGACATGAACTCTTACCTGTACTGTACACCACAGACATGACTCTTACCTGTACTGTACACCACAGACATGAACTCTTACCTGTACTGTACACCACAGACATGAACTCTTACCTGTACTGTACACCACAGACATGAACTCTTACCTCTACTGTACACACAGACATGAACTCTTACCTGTACTGCACTGTACACCATAGACATGAAATCTTACCTGTACTGCACTGTACACCACAGACATGAACTCTTACCTGTACTGTACACCACAGACATGAACTCTTACATGTACTGTACACCACAGACATGAACTCTTACCTGTACTGTACACCACAGACATGAACTCTTACCTGTACTGTACACCACAGACATGACTCTTACCTGTACTGTACACCCACAGACATGAACTCTTACCTGTACTGTACACCACAGACATGAACTCTCTACCTGTACTGTACACCACAGACATGAACTCTTACCTGTACTGTACACCACAGACATGAACTCTTACCTGTACTGTACACCACAGACATGAACTCTTACCTGTACTGTACACACAGACATGAACTCTTACCTGTACTGTACACCACAGACATGAACTCTTACCTCTACTGTACACACAGACATGAACTCTTACCTGTACTGTACACCACAGACATGAACTCTTACCTGTACTGCACTGTACACCACAGACAATGAACTCTTACCTGTACTGTACACCACAGACATGAACTCTTACCTGTACTGCATCTGTACACCACAGACATGAACTCTTACCTGTACTGTACACCACAGACATGAACTCTTACCTGTACTGCACTGTACACCACAGACATGAACTCTTACCTGTACTGCACTGTACACCACAGACATGAACTCTTACCTGTACTGTACAGCACAGACATGAACTCTTACCTGTACTGTACACCACAGACATTAACTCTTACCTGTACTGTACACCACAGACAGGAACTCTTACCTCTACTGTACACCACAGACATGAACTCTTACCTGTACTGCACTGTACACCACAGACATGAAATCGTACCTGTACTGCACTGTACACCACAGACATGAACTCTTACCTGTACTGTACACCACAGACATGAACTCTTACCTGTACTGTACACCACAGACATGAACTCTTACCTGTACTGTACACCACAGACATGAACTCTTACCTGTACTGTTCTGTACTGCTTAGTTCCTGCAGTTCTACACATTTTGTGATATGGTGCGAAGAAAATGTTGCAGTTTTAAAGCAAATGTTATTTGATTCTATACATTTTGCCATTGTCTAATGTGTATTCCTGTGATATTTAAAATGGACAAAAAAATTACAATAATATCTCTGGGCTAAAAAAACTAAATAAAAACATATTAGCTGACATGGGCTAGTTGATCTGGACATTTCCTGACAAGTTATAAAAAGCTCTCTAAGGTCTGCAATGACTAACATGACAAGAGGAACTGATGATTCCATACCCAATTTAGAAATTACACCTTGTGCATTCTACTATTACAACTTTCAAGAGGAAGTTTTAAAGCCGGACTAAGTTCCTTAAAAAAATTAAGAAAAAGTTTGGGAACTGCTATACACCACAAGACATGAACTGTTTATTGATGTACAGGACTCCCATGGCTCCATTCCTCAGAGTGGGGGAGCAAATACATGAAAAGGCCTTTATAATAAATAGTATTACATGGACAGGGGCTGGTACTAGATCAATCCTACTCTGAGACACCCTTTGAATATGGTCCCTGGTCTCAAGGAAGTATAATGATTTGATAAATGTGTTGTGGACAGAGATATCACATTCCTGTGAGCTTAGGTAAATGTTTCCTGAAAATTAATCCCACTTGTTATCAAGACTGTACTGAACAATTAGAATTATGTATTCTCCCGGAGGTGTTTTATTGTGTGTTGGAAACTACCATCATTGGTTCCAAGAATGTCCCCTTCTACGTATGTGTTCATTGGTTCCAGAATGTCCCCTTCTACATATGTGTTCATTGGTTCCAGAATGTCCCCCTTCTACGTATGTGTTCATTGGTTCCAGAATGTCCCCTTCTACATATGTGTTCATTGGTTCCAGAATGGTCCCCTTCTACATATGTGTTCATTGGTTCCAGAATGTCCCCTTCTACGTATGTGTTCATTGGTTCCAGAATGTCCCTTCTACATATGTGTTCATTGGTTCCAGAATGTCCCCTTCTACGTATGTGTTCATTGGTTCCATAATGTCCCCTTCTACATATGTGTTCATTGGTTCCAGAATGTCCCCTTCTACATATGTGTTCATTGGTTCCAGAATGTCCCCTTCTACGTATGTGTTCTTCCAAGTATAACTTTCTTTATATGGATGTAAAAACTATTGGCAACATCATCATACAGTCATTGAGGGATGTAAGTGATGAATCCCTCCCCCCCCCTCTCTTTCTCTCTTTGTCACTCTCTCACTTTGTCTCCCTCCCTCCCTCTCTCCCTCTCAGTGGTTGGTCCGGTGGTGAAGTTAGAGAACCTGTCCTCCGATGACCCACTACACTACCTTCATCCAGCTGAGTCGCAATGGTGCTGGAGGGGCAGGGTTTCCAGGTCCAGAGGCCCAGCTTCTCCACACAGATGCTTGGTGAGAACCATATAATCCATACAATCTGTAGAATTATAATGGCTTTGTAAGAGGCATAGAATTATAATTAACTAACATTCTAGTTCTGTGCTAAGAACCACCCCAGTAACCTTATTCAGATACTGGGTAAGAACCACCCCAGTAACCTTATTCAGATACTGGGTAAGAACCACCCCAGTAACCTTATTCAGATGCTGGGTAAGAACCACCCCCAGTAACCTTATTCAGATACTGGGTAAGAACCACCCCAGTAACCTTATTCAGATGCTGGGTAAGAACCACCCCAGTAACCCTTATTCAGATGCTGGGTAAAGAACCACCCCAGTAACCTTATTCAGATACTGGGTAAGAACCACCCCAGTAACCTTATTCAGATGCAGGGTAAGAACCACCCCAGACCACCCCAGTAACCTTATTCAGATGCAGGTAAGAACCACCCCAGTAACCTTATTCAGATGCTGGGTAAGAACCACCCAGTAACCTTATTCAAATGCTGGGTAAGAACCACCCCAGTATCCTTATTCAGATGCTGGGTAAGAACCACCCCAGTAACCTTATTCAGATGCTGGGTAAGAACCACCCCAGTAACCTTATTCAGATACTGGGTAAGAACCACCCCAGTAACCTTATTCAGATGCAGGGTAAGAACCACCCCAGTAACCTTATTCAGATACTGGGTAAGAACCACCCCAGTAACCTTATTCAGATGCAGGGTAAGAACCACCCCAGTAACCCAGTAACTCCCTCTTCCCTTCTCCCCCCCCCCCAGACCTCCCGCTCCCCTCGGGGGTGAGGCTGGTCCCCGAATCCCAGACCTCCCTGGGCCTGTCATGGGACAGTGTGATGGGGCCTGGGTCACCTATAGAGGACTGGACCTACCAGGTAAGTGAGTGCCCCTGTGTGGCTCAGTTGGTAAGAGTGTAGTGCTAGCAATGCCAGGGTTAAAGGTTCAATTCCCACTTGGGTCACATACATTAAAATGTATGCACTTACTGTAAGTTGCTTTTAGTTAAACACGTCTGCTACAGTATGCAAATGATGTGTACATTACTTAGTCTATTGTAAGACTGTGTCAGCACAATTACATTATTGTATTACCAGGTGGAGTGTGTTCAGAGTTCTGACCCAGGGACCATTAAGACCTACCAGCTCCCATCCAACTCCACGGGCCTCAAGCTACCAGACTTGAAGCCCAGACACAAGTATGAGTGCAGGGTGAGGATGATGACTGTGTCAGTGGGACAACACAGCCAGCCTGTCTCTGCATGGACACTCAGCAATGGTAATGACTTCCAAAACACACTTTATCAGGTAGAATAACTTAACAATTTAGGACCAGTAGAAGATGATCTGGCAAATGAAAAGAAGCAGCACAGAGATTGTGATCTTATTGCATGACTATATTGATTTAGTTTGCCTGCTTTTAGACAAGAGCATTGTGTTGTTGTCTCCCTGTGTCTCCATCTTGCACACAGGGCTACCATGGTGCTACAGATGTTTTCTTCAAACGTCCTACTGTGCATATAGAGGTAGAACAGCTTTCATCTCTTCAACTGCTACTCTAACACCTGTCCTATCCCGTACGTTCTGTCAGAGTTGCCCCCGGCCCCGTCCAACATCAGGAGCCTGCAACATCACAGACACCTCAGCTATCATTACCTGGTTTCTGGCCGAGGGTCACTCCATCTCCAAGGTCATTCATTGATTGATTATTTGAATTTATTTGCTAATTAAAATAAATTTAAAGCCGCTCAGCCAGAGACAACATTGCAGACTTTCTAAACAATTCACAAGGATTGAAACCTGCAGCTTTATTTCCAATGTACTCCTTAGGTGATGCTACGTTTCCAAGAAAACACCCTGGCCGACTACAGCCAGCTGGCAGAGATCAACGTTCCTCAGCAGGCGGAGGGGCTACAGGGTCAGGTATCCAGTCAGATGCAGTTCCAGCTGCGTGGTCTGAAACCTGACACTCCGTACCTGGTAGAGTTCTGGTCCAAGAACAACATGGGAGAGAGTCTAGAGAAACCTCAGATCCCCCTCCGAACCATGACACTGCAGGAGAGCTCTCGTAAGTTAGTTACCCACAATACATCACAGTAAATATCCTGTAAATGAGTTACCCACAATACATCACAGGAAGTATCCCATAAGTTAGTTACCCACAATACATCACAGTAAATATCCTGTAAATGAGTTACCCACAATACATCACAGAATATATCCCGTAAGTTGGTTACCCACAATACATCACAGGAAATATCCTGTAAGTTAGTTACCCACAATACATCACACCAGTAAGTTAGTTACCCACAATACATCACACAAGTAAGTTAGTTACCCACAATACATCACACCAGTATGTTCGTTTCCCACAATACATCACACCAGTAAGTTAGTTACCACTAAAATCTCAGATCCCCATCCTTACCATGACACCACAGGAGAGCTCCCATAGGTTAGTTATCATATTACCTAAAGATGACCATGACCCAACCCTCACTCTACCCCCATGACCCCTACAGGAGAGCTCCCATAAATTACCCTACAAATACAACATGATGTTGCCAATTACACTCCCTCCACCATCCACCCCCTGCTTAGTTCAGAATACCAACCAACAACCCCCCACCTGGTGTCTTGTGACAGACAAAATGCTATAAAATCAAATAGCTGGAAAATGTGAGTTTTGGTTCTGGGTTTCAGGATTACAACCCACTCAATGTGACACAACTACTGGGGATTAAGATTACAACCCACTCAATGTGACACAACTACTGGGGATTAAGATTACAACCCACTCAATGTGACACAACTACTGAGGATTAAGATTACAACCCACTCAATGTGACACAACTACTGAGGATTAAGATTACAACCCACTCAATGTGACACAACTACTGGGGATTAAGATTACAACCCACTCAATGTGACACAACTACTGGGGACTAAGTAGTAAGTTTACCAACCCATGATTGTAGCCAACATATTTCCCTCCAAGATAGATAGATACACACTGATGAATGCTCCCACTGTTTATTGTGTAACGTTTCGACCCAAAGGTCTTCATCAGGCTTAACCCACATGAAAAGTTAAGCCAAGTTATTGGATGTGCGCACACTATGTTTGAAACATACTCCTCTCTCCTCTCCTCTCCTCTCCTCTCCCTCTCCTCTCTCCTCTCCTCTCCTCTCCTCTCCTCTCCTCTCCTCTCCTCTCCTCTCCTCCTCCCTCCTCCTCCTCCTCCTCCTCTCCTCCTCCAGGTCTGTCTGGGCTTGGCAGTGAGGGCAACATGCTGTTCTTTGCCATCCTGGGTTCAGCTGGCATGACCTGCATCACTATCCTGCTGGCCTTCTGTATCGTCCTGCAGCTGAAGAGAGCCACCTTCCAGAGACGAATGGTCCAGGCCTTCCAGAATATAGTGGTGAGTTCATGGTCCAGCCCAGCAAAAGTTCCCAGAACATTCATTAGGTCGCGGCAAATGTTCTCATGTCCAGTCGTACTGATGATTATAGAATGTTTGTATGAAACATTTGCCTGATGTTGCAAGAATGTCCAACAGAGCAGATCAGCCACCTCTCACACACTGCATTTCACCGAGCACGTTTTTAGAGACGGGTAGGACTTTTTACCAGAAAGTACAGATTGGCTCATCAGAGTGAGGATTTAAGACCTACTTTAGACAGGCAAACACATGCCATTCAGGTGCTCATCAAAGTGCTATCCACCCTATCCACCCTTTTCAGCAGTAGCTTGCCAATTGGCATCTGACATCCCTCGATGAGCCAATGTTTTGGATGCAATCATCAGCAAAATAAACTAACATACAATTTCCATACTTCATCACACAACATGTTGAAGTCGAGAGGTTTCTCTGTCATCAATGGCTTCCCAAATAAGAACGGAGCAATAGATGACACCCACCATCGCCATAGAAGCACCATCCCAAAACGAGTTCAACTATGTGAACAGAAAAGTATTCCACTCTTAACGTGCAGTTGTTCAGGTGGAACACACAACATTCTGCAGAACAGCAGTGTTGGCCTTTACGCCTACTGGAGGGAGCTGTTGAGGATGGATGGCTTATTGGTGTGTTGCCAACTCATTTGAAGCAAATGTTCCATTGCTAACGCAACTTGAATTGCCCCAATGGTCCTCTCTTTGTAGCTTTGTTTTTATTTTTACTGGTCAAACCACAACTGAGCCAAACAAAACATTTTGATTTCACTCAATCACTGACACTAGCTTTTTTTTTGTTTGCGTCTGTTGTAGGCTATTTCCTGGTACTCCGTTGTGTATTCACCACAGGCTTTTTTGACCATATATGGTTAATAAGGATCGTTTCGAAATGCAAATAGCCAAGGTCGTGCACGAGCACTGAAGCTGAGAACAATTGGTATTTATCAACGATAGTCTCCTACCCGTGTGGTTATGACACATAGGATTGTTTGATATATCACACTTTTTCAGAAAGCTTTCCAATTGTGGAAGACAAGTTATAAATCTATCTTCCCCATAACACTATAAACACAGATATCTGAATGATCACAATCATT
>CM042390.1:41695386-41802886 GCA_023634145.1 Thymallus thymallus | reverse complement strand
TAGAGACATAGACTATAGAGACATAGACTATAGAGACATACAGACTATAGAGACATAGACTATAGAGACATACAGACTATAGAGACATAGACTATAGAGACATAGACTATAGAGACATACAGACTATAGAGACATAGACTATAGAGACATACAGACTATAGAGACATACAGACTATAGAGACATCGACTATAGAGACATAGACTATAGAGACATACAGACTATAGAGACATACAGACTATAGAGACATAGACTATAGAGACATAGACTATAGAGACATACAGACTATAGAGACATAGACTATAGAGACATACAGACTATAGAGACATAGACTATAGAGACATAGACTATAGAGACATACAGACTATAGAGACATAGACTATAGAGACATACAGACTATAGAGACATAGACTATAGAGACATACAGACTATAGAGACATACAGACTATAGAGACATAGACTATAGAGACATATACTATAGAGACATACAGACTATAGAGACATAGACTATAGAGACATATAGACTATAGAGACATAGACTATAGAGACATAGACTATAGAGACATACAGACTATAGAGACATAGACTATAGAGACATACAGACTATAGAGACATACAGACTATAGAGACATCGACTATAGAGACATAGACTATAGAGACATACAGACTATAGAGACATACAGACTATAGAGACATAGACTATAGAGACATACAGACTATAGAGACATAGACTATAGAGACATACAGACTATAGAGACATAGACTATAGAGACATACAGACTATAGAGACATACAGACTATAGAGACATAGACTATAGAGACATACAGACTATAGAGACATAGACTATAGAGACATACAGACTATAGAGACATACAGACTATAGAGACATAGACTATAGAGACATAGACTATAGAGACATAGACTATAGAGACATACAGACTATAGAGACATAGACTATAGAGACATAGACTATAGAGACATAGAGTATAGAGACATAGAGTATAGAGACATAGACTATAGAGACATAGACTATAGAGACATAGAGTGTAGAGACATAGACTATAGAGACATAGACTATAGAGACATAGACTATAGAGACTTACAGAGTGGAAAAATAATGATAAGGGTACAGTTTTGAAAACATTAAAATAAGTTCAAATCAGATTCCAGGTTATTCTCCTGTGTTGATGTGTCCAGGTATGACCTAATGCAGCAGTGCTGGAGAGAGAAGCCCTATGAGAGACCCTCGTTCCAACAGATACTGGTCTCACTCAACAGGATGCTGGAGGAAAGGAAGGTAAAAGCATTGTATTTTGATGATTCATTTACAGTCATTGGTAAAAACCCTCACAGAACATTCAGCAGAGAATTTGAATTGACAGTAGGTAGTAGCCACAACGTAGGGACAGGGTATGACAGTAGCCCGTTGCAAGCTTTCTCTATCAGTTCATTAAGTACAGAACACTATTTCTCTTCCTGTTGTTTCTAGACATACGTCAACACCACCCTTTATGAGAAGTTCACCTATGCTGGCATTGACTGCTCAGCAGAAGAAGCTGGATAACCTTGGGCTATTCCAAAAACTACAAGTATTCCACTACCACTGCGTTGTACAGGAATAATACAGTTCCATGGTTTAAGAAATCCTCTACAAGGGATTCACAGACTAGTATTTTTGCGCATATTGTGTATTCCAAGTTATGTGCTAACTTTCTACAATCATAAACTGACTTTCAAAACGGTCATCTTGATGTTCTGATGAATGTCCACCCTATGCTGTATAGTGCACTACTATGGGCCCTGGTCAGAAGTAGTGCACTGTACAGGGAATAGGGTGCCATTTGGGACACAGACTATTATAGTCACTGGCTGACCTATAGTGTAACTGTTGACCTTACAGATGTAGGATCTTAATTTGAGCGAGTTTGCTGCAGCTGGAAAATAATCCTGCAGCAACAGGAAATGTGAATTATTATGTGGATTATAATTAATGGACATTTTTTGCAGGGGTTGGTACATTTTTCGTTTTAAAGTGGAAATTAAAACGTTAGAGGGCTTTTTAAACCTTGAATACACTACAAGTTTGCATTTCCAGCTATGCAGGAAAATTCCCAACAGCAAAAGGGTGATCAAATTAAGATCCTACATCTGTATAGTGTAACATTCATGGCAGCCTGCTGTAATATCAGATGTAAATGTCTTTAGTAAACCATTACTTAGAAAAAAAACGGTATCCTTAAAATGAATAAAACGTTTTGTGATTAAATTCTTATCTGTGATGTGTGATACTTTTTAAAAATTATCAAGAGATGAGTGCAACATTGACTGACATGATTATTCTTTAAAAAGCAAAGCATACCAGCTAGGGGTTTCATAATCAAGCAGTAGACTATTATTTCAGTAATACTGGAGTTATGTTGACCTTCTCTCTATACATCATATATCCAGATAGTTCAGAATAGGTCCGTGTTCCTGGGTTGAGTGTCCAGTCTGTATCTGGCTGTCCTACAGTCCAAGGACACAAGGTTACCCCACGGTCTCCTGGCAGGGCCTCCTGGCAGGGTCTCCTGTCTGCTACAGGGCTGTCCCTAGTCTCTGGGTCACTCTATGGTCCGGGTCCACAGGGCTGTCCCTAGTCTCTGGACCACTCTATGGTCCGGGTCCACAGGGCTATCCCTAGTCTCTGGGTCACTCTATGGTCCGGGTCCACAGGGCTGTCCCTAGTCTCTGGACCACTCTATGGTCCGGGTCCACAGGGCTGTCCCTAGTCTCTGGGTCACTCTATGGTCCGGGTCCACAGGGCTGTCCCTAGTCTCTGGGTCACTCTATGGTCCGGGTCCACAGGGCTGTCCCTAGTCTCTGGGTCACTCTATGGTCCGGGTCCACAGGGCTGTCCCTAGTCTCTGGGTCACTCTATGGTCCGGGTCCACAGGGCTGTCCCTAGTCTCTGGGTCACTCTATGGTCCGGGTCCACAGGGCTGTCCCTAGTCTCTGGACCACTCTATGGTCCGGGTCCACAGGGCTGTCCCTAGTCTCTGGACCACTCTATGGTCCAGGTCCACAGGGCTGTCCCTCACAGATCTCCCTCTGGGCAGTGATAATACACACCTCATATACCCTGAATGATGCGAAGGCTGCCGCCACGAGACACGATCCTCCCAGGATATACCACCAGTTGAAGAAGCCGAAGGACACGCCCTTCACGATGCAGTACAGGCCGAAGCACACCAGGAAGATCATCGACATGATCTGAACACACACCGGCGGGCTGCTGGCCTCCTCACCCATAGAGGCAAAGGTTGGGCAGTACCACTGACTGGTAGCCTGAGCTGCAAGAGATGGGTCTCTCAAGGGACAGGGCGCAAGCTGTGGCCAAAGACAGACTCCAGTGGCAAGAGGTAGAAGTCAATCACGTACCATTGACTGCCAGCATTAAACCTCCTCCTCGGTTAGACAGACTCAGACAGACACACAATCCCTTATCTCCACTGAGGTAAGAGGTACTTTAGAGATGGGGTGAGAGTGCTTGGCCAGCTTTATATAGGCCTACTGTTGTACATCCATCTGATTGATTAGATCAACAACTCTCTCTTTATTAGCTCTAGTGAGTATCAACCTTGACTTTAATCCATGTTGAGAGCCTCTGAGTTGAATTAAAAACACTGGTGGATTAAAGCACTGTGACTGGCTATCCATGGAGAATCCCTCTACAGTGTGGGTTAGCATGTTAACCTCTATGCTATCTATCACCCATCTAATCACAGTCAGGGTAAGCATGTTAGCATTTGTGCTATCTATCATCCATCTAATCACAGTGAGGGCTAGCACAGAGGCTAACATCCTATCTATTATCCATTTAATCACACTGAGGGTTGGCATGTTAGCCTCTGTACTATCTATTATCCATCTAATCACAGTGAGGGTTAGCATGTTAGCCTCTGTACTATATATTATCCATCTAATCACAATGAGAGTTCGCATGTTAGCCTCTGTACTATATATTATCCATCTAATCACAATGAGGGTTAGCATGTTAGCCTCTGTGCTATCTAATATCCATCTAATCACAATGAGGGTTAGCATGTTAGCCTCTGTGCTATCTATCATCCATCTAATCACAGAGAGTGTATAAGTAAGCTAAGCTAATGAGCTCAGAATAAGAAAAGCTGTGTTTCTCTCAACAACAGACGAGCCCATTCTGTATCACAAACAACACCAGTAGGCATGTGCTGTATAAAATCACCTTGTTAAAAGATAGGAACGTTTTCTGGAAGGAATAAAAATACACTTTACTGTTTCTGGTGTAGTAATGTTTACATGGAATCATGAACAGTCAAACTAAATGTAATTGTAATTAAGTGTCAGTGTATTACAGTCACTTTGTATGACAGACACTTTGTCATAAATACAGTATACCATATTCACTACTAGGGTAAGGATGCCAGCACAACAAGTTGATTTACATAGAAAGACGTCCTCAGGATGAACACCTGAAAGGACCTGTAAAACTACACCAGTTAGTTCATCAGGGCCGACAAATCGATACCTGAAGTGGAATCACAGAATTTAATGTATTTCTATAAAACACCTGCTTTTGAAACATGACATTAATGCAGATGATAAATCAATTAAACTTCAATTCATGAAATGTAATTGTTTTAACCTATAAACTAAGCAAACACAGATTCAACCACAGGTATGGTAGCTAAATCATGACAGTCATTTCTGCAGGGTTTAACTCACTAAACACAGACGGAATAAATAAAATCAACTGAAAAATGTGTCCGTCTCTGCACACCAAAGATCATTCATCCATAACACCTTGTGATGATTCGATCAGCTGTTCGTTTCATAGCGGATATGAAAGCAGGTACAAACAGAGACAAAAACACAAAACTAAAGATGTTATTATTTATAGGATCCCATTTACTATAACCAACACCAGGTAAAAGTCTGTATTCGTCCACATCATATCCAACACATCAGTGTATTTACCATGCAGCATTCTTCCCAGCTTTACTCCTAGTCTCTTATTGTACAGTGCCCCCTAGTGGAAACAGTAGGTAAAACCTATGGATGTGTCTGAAATGGCACCCTATTCGTTATATATAGTACACTGCCTTTGACCAGAGCCCATAGGTAACACATAGGGTCCTGGTCAAAAGTAGTGAACTAAATAAGGAATAGGATGCCATTTCAGACACATACATAGGTTTTGATTTGACAGCCAGCCAGTCAATCAGTCAGCCAGCCAGCTGGCTAGTCAATCAGTCAGCCAGCCAGCTGGCCAGTCAATCAGTCAGCCAGCCTGCCATCTTTCTGCCAGTCAGTCAATCAGTCAGCCAGCCAGCCAGCCAGCTGGCTAGTCAGTCAGTCAGTCAGTCAGTCAGTCAGTCAGTCAGTCAGTCAGTTAGCCAGCCTGCCATCTGTCTGCCAGTCAGTCAATCAGTCAGCCAGCCAGCTGGCTAGTCAGTCAGTCAGTCAGCCTGCCAGTCAGTCAGTCAGTCAGTCAGTCAGTCAGTCAGTCAGTCAGTCAGTCAGTCAGCCAGCCTGCCATCTGTCTGCCAGCCAGTCAATCAGTCAGCCAGCCAGCCAGCCAGCTGGCTAGTCAATCAGTCAGCCAGCCAGCTGGCCAGTTAATCAGTCAGCCAGCCTGCCATCTGTCTGCCAGTCAGTCAATCAGTCAGCCAGCCAGCCAGCCAGCTGGCTAGTCAGTCAGTGGTCCTAGTAGTCCTACTCTCATATAGAACATAACCAAGTCATTAGTTCATCAGCTCCTTCTCAGTGATGTGGTGTAATAGATTGAGTTCTTTAACATGACAAACTACAGTGTGGATCATAGAAATAGAAGTCTGTCCTTGCTACAGTGTGCATCCAGCCAGCCAGGCGTATCTGCAGGTAGCAGGTTCTTCACTGGCTAACAGACGCACAGTGATGATGTCATCAAGCTTCAGACCCCTCAGCATATCCATGGTAACCTCCTACCATGCCAACAGAACAGGGTAGGGTTCTGCTACAACACCTCAATGACACATCCCAGACGTCATATCTTTCTGGAAGAGAGAGAGAGAGAAAGAAGTTTCAAAAGAGTGTGAGGATGAAACTGATTCAACAATCACTTGCAACTGTGCTCCATTAGATGGTATTTCATGACAACTGTTTGGTGAAGCCAGGTGTGAATCCCTGTATCAGCGGAGAAGGGGTTTGGCACAGTGACAGGCTGGCAAACTGAGCTGAGCTCCACCTTTAGTGAGAGGGCCATCACTACTCTCAAGGTCAACATACTAACACACCTAGCCTGATGGCCTGCTAATACATACTGGCTGTCTGCCTAGTAGGCACAAGGTCAACCTGCTAACACACCCAGAGAACACACAGCCAGCCTGCTAGGCACCAGCCTTCCATTCATCGATCAGGGCCATTAGCCGGGAAGCACCAAGACTCCCAGTCCATTTCTGCTTCATGTGTGCTGCTGTATTTGTTCCTTTTCTGTTGCCTAGGAGATCTCTAAACTACTCAAGAGCTGGCGTGCAGGAACAAATATATTCCTGCAGGCCATTCCCCCAAATGAGAAGGACTCACAGGAGCTGGCAGAAGACATCTGTCTGTCCACGCAGGGCCAATTGTGTGCCGCCCTATGGGACTCCCAATAGTCATAGTAATTAAGAATTTGTTCTTAACTGACTTGCCTAGTTAAATAAAGGTTCAATAAAATAACAACTGGTGCGCAATGTCTAATATTAAGGTAGTTTCAAGGTATTGCTGGCCTGAGGTAGAGTACCTCATGATGAGCTGTAGCCAACACTATCAAGAGAGTTTTCATCTATATTTTTTGTAGCTGTCTATTTACCACCACAAACGGCGCTGGCACTGAGACCTCTCTTAACGAGCTGTATAAGGCCATAAGCAAACAAGAAAATGCTCATTCAGAGGTGGCGCTCATAGTGGCCAGAGACTTTAATGCAGGCAAACTTAAATCTGTTTTACCTCATTTCTACCAGCATGTCACATGTGTAACAAGAGGGGAAAAAACCTCTAGCCCAGCTTTACTCCACACACAGAGACGTGTACCAAGCTCTCCCTCACCCTCCATTTGGAAAATCTGACCATAACTCCATCCTCCTGATTCCTGCTTACAAACAGAAACTAAAGCAGGAAGTACCAGTGACTCAGTCAATAAAGAAGTGGTCAGATGACGTGGATGCTAAGCTACAGGACTGATATGCAGCACAGACTGGAATATGTTCTGGGATTCATCCAATGGCATTGAGGAGTACACCACATCAGTCACACTCTGATCTGTTTCACCTGTCTTTGTACTTGTCTCCACCCCCCTCCAGGTCCCTCCAGGTGTCGTCCATCTTCCCCATTATCCCCAGTGTATTTATACCTGTGTTCTCTGTTGGTCTGTTACCAGTTTGTCTCGTCAAGCCTACCAGCATTTCTTTCTCTAGTTCCTGTTTTCTAGTTTTCCCGGTTTTGACCTTCTGCCTGACCTGACCACACATCAATCAATCAAATGTATTTATAAAGCCCTTTGTACAAAGTGCTATACAGAAACCCAGACTAAAACACCAAACAGCAAGCAATGCAGATGTAGAAACATCCGTTCATTGTGTGGGCGAACCACAAGAACCTGGAATATCTCCGCACCGCCAAGCGTCTCAATTCCAGGCAAGCTAGATGGGCCCTGCTTTTCACCCATTTTAACGTTTCCGTCTCCTACCGACAGGGATCCAAGAATATCAAGCCGGATGCGCTGTCAAGCCACTATAGCCCCGCGGCTATGCCCTCGGACCCCGAGACCATCCTTCCTACCTCGTACCTGGCAATGGCACTCAGCTGGAGAATAGAGAATCAGGTCCTTGAGGCACAGTGTTCCCAGCCGAACCCCAGAGGGGGCCCAGATAACCGGATGCTTGTTCCTGACGCTGTCCGCCCCTCGGTCCTGGAGTGGGCCCACTCCTCCAGGTTTGCCTGCCACCCGGGCTCCCGTCGGACCCTGGCCTTTGTGCGACAAGCGCTTTTGCTGGCCTACCATGGTACCTCTCCACGTTCGTCGCCGCCTGCACGATCTGTGCACAGAACAAGACTACTCGACAAGCTCCGACTGGTCTCCTTCAACCACTGCCTGTCCCTCACTGTCCCTGGTCTCACATATCCCTGGACTTCGTCAAGGGTCTACCCCCGTCTGATGGCAACACCATCATCCTGACAGTATTGGACCGGTTTTCCAAAGCCGCCCATTTCATTCCTCTCCCCAAGCTACCCTCTGCCAAAGAGACGACCCAGCTCATGGTGCAGCACATCTTTCGGATCCATGGATTCTATAATAACCCATAGGTGACACCAGTCCAGTCAGCCTCTATAATAACCCATAGGTGACACCAGTCCAGTCAGCCTCTATAATAACCCATAGGTGACACCAGTCCAGTCAGCCTCTATAATAACCCATAGGTGACACCAGTCCAGTCAGCCTCTATAATAACCCATAGGTGACACCAGTCCAGTCAGCCTCTATAATAACCCATAGGTGACACCAGTCCAGTCAGCCTCTATAATAACCCATAGGTGACACCAGTCCAGTCAGCCTCTATAATAACCCATAGGTGACACCAGTCCAGTCAGCCTCTATAATAACCCATAGGTGACACCAGTCCAGTCAGCCTCTATAATAACCCATAGGTGACACCAGTCCAGTCAGCCTCTATAATAACCCATAGGTGACACCCCTAGCCCCTTGTGTATATCTGAGAGGATTACATAGGTTTTTGATTGCACTATTTCTCACCAGTCCTGGTCAAAAGTAGTACACTATATAAGGAGCCATTTGGGACACAGCTTCTGTCAAGCTTGGTCTCTCTCCTACTCACCAGTGGCTCCAGCTCCTTGCGGTCTATGAGGTTGAGTTCTGTGCTGAAGTAGTAGAAGTGCTTGTAGCAGGTGTTAACATGGGCCTCAGCTCCCATCAGCATCACACGGTCAAAATGGTGGATGTAGACATGGACAAACACGCGGAACAGACGGCAGATGATCTTCTTACAGATCTGGATGAAGTTCTTGGGGAAGGGGATACCTGTGACACAGAAAGGGGAGGAGAGAGGGATACAGAGAGGGAGACAGAGATGGAGACAGAGAGGGAGACAGAGAGGGGGGGAGGGAGGGAGAGAGGGGGGAAGGGAGGGAGGGAGGGAGGGAGGGAGGGAGAGGGGGGGGGGAGGGAGAGGGAGGGAGGGAGGGAGGGGGAGGGAGGGAGGGAGGGAGGGAGGGAGGGAGGGAGGGAGAGAGAGAGAGAGAGAGAGGGCGGGAGAGAGAGAGAGGGGGGGAGGGAGGGAGGGAGGGAGGGAGGGAGGGGGAGGGAGGGAGGGAGGGAGGGAAGGAGGGAGGGAGGGAGGGAGGGAGGGAGAGAGGGAGGGAGGGAGGGAGGGAGAGAGAGAGAGGGAAAGAGAGGGATTGGTTACAGAACAAATCCTGTAGTACGTATATGTAGTCTTTCATCCAAAGTGACACAGTACTGCCTGCATTTTGATATGGGAGACCCTGGTACCAACTGAACATAGTAACCTCTACTCTCTGTGTGGTCAGTCACACCAGACCTACCCTTCTCCCCCACTACCCCACTCCCTCTCTGTGTGGTCAGTCACACCAGACCCTACCCTTCTCCCCCACTACCCCACTCCCTCTCTGTGTGGTCAGTCACACCAGACCTACCCTTCTCCCCCACTACCCCACTCCCTCTCTGTGTGGTCAGTCACACCAGACCCTACCCTTCTCCCCCACTACCCCACTCCCTTGTCCCAGGGTTGATCTGGTTGATATAACACACAAACTAGGGTCAACATTGGCCGGATTAGAAGCTCCCGACCAGATACCACTTGATTAAAGACAGATAAACAAGGGTATACACTTGCAGACCTTCCTGATAAAAGGGGTCAGTACACAGTGAAAAGCGATTGGTTCACTTCTGATTCATACATCATAGAAAGTGTCAAGGGGTCCAAAATAAAAATCATTACATTTCAAACAGAAATTATCACAATGTTGAACAGATTAAAACCTTTGTTGAACATTAATTCCTTCAGATTATGTGATGAGAGCTAAATCTGAGCAAAGCCCCCCTTGTGTGGAATAACCTACAGGCTAATGCACCCTGAGCCTCTGACTACTTCTCAGTCATTATAATATAGTTTTACCCATAAGTATGATTTGACCCTCTATACCACACATGGATTCATGTATGGTATTTAGGTTATGGGGTTGTATTACAGATAATGTTACTGTAATCTACAGTATAGTATATAGCTTTGTGCTCTAATAACAAAACAGCCCAGTGAACCCGACATCAAACAAGAAGCCTCAATGTTGACGATACCAAAGGGATAGGTTTCGCTTTGCAATATGTATGTGTTCAATCAGTGTTTCACTGTAGTATGGAACCAAACAGAGTCTGAACCCTGTAGTATGGAACCAAACAGAGTCTGTTAACCCTGTAGTATGGAACCAAACAGAGTCTGTTAACCCTGTAGTATGGAACCAAACAGAGTCTGTTAACCCTGTAGTATGGAACCAAACAGAGTCTGTTAACCCTGTAGTATGGAACCAAACAGAGTCTGAACCCTGTAGTATGGAACCAAACAGAGTCTGTTAACCCTGTAGTATGGAACCAAACAGTCAGTTAACCCTGTAGTATGGAACCAAACAGAGTCTGTTAACCCTGTAGTATGGAACCAAACAGAGTCTGAACCCTGTAGTATGGAACCAAACAGAGTCTGTTAACCCTGTAGTATGGAACCAAACAGAGTCTGTTAACCCTGTAGTATGGAACCAAACAGAGTCTGAACCCTGTAGTATGGAACCAAACAGAGTCTGTTAACCCTGTAGTATGGAACCAAACAGTCAGTTAACCCTGTAGTATGGAACCAAACAGAGTCTGTTAACCCTGTAGTATGGAACCAAACAGAGTCTGAACCCTGTAGTATGGAACCAAACAGAGTCTGTTAACCCTGTAGTATGGAACCAAACAGAGTCTGAACCCTGTAGTATGGAACCAAACAGAGTCTGAACCCTGTAGTATGGAACCAAACAGAGTCTGTTAACCCTGATAGTCAGACTGAACCAGATGCTTTAGTCTAGATATAGTAGTTAACCTGAATATGATGTTGCTACAAATAACTTTCATTGTCTGCTAGGCTAGCTGATTAATGTGGGTTGATGGAAAATGCCAACTCACCAGAAGCCAATTATGGGATAAGTGTCTAGTGATGGGATTACTACCACCACTCCAGTGATTATAGGGTGAGTGTCTAGTGATGGGGTTACTACCACCACTCCAGTGATTATAGGGTGAGTGTCTAGTGATATCCCTGGGGTTACTACCACCACTCCAGTGATTATAGGGTAAGTGTCTAGTGATATCCCTGGGGTTACTACCACCACTCCAGTGATTATAGGGTGAGTGTCTAGTGATGGGGTTACTACCACCACTCCAGTGATTATAGGGTGAGTGTCTAGTGATATCCCTGGGGTTACTACCACCACTCCAGTGATTATAGGGTGAGTGTCTAGTGATGGGGTTACTACCACCACTCCAGTGATTATAGGGTGAGTGTCTAGTGATATCCCTGGGGTTACTACCACCACTCCAGTGATTATAGGGTGAGTGTCTAGTGATGGGGTTACTACCACTGTCTGTCTGTCTGTCTGTCTGTCTGTCTGTCTGTCTGTCTGTCTGTCTGTCTGTCTGTCTGTCTGTCTGTCTGTCTGTCTGTCTGTCTGTCTGTCTTTCTGTCTGTCTGTCTTTCTGTCTGTCTGTCTGTCTGTCCGTCTGTCTGTCTCACTGTCAAGCAATCAATCATACATACAGTGGGGAGAACAAGTATTTGATACACTGCCGATTTTGCAGGTTTTCCTACTTACAAAAATCCAGAAAATCACATTGTATGATTTTTTAATAATTCATTTGCATTTTATTGCATGACAAAAGTATTTGATCACCTACCAACCAGTAAGAATTCCGGCTCTCACAGACCTGTTAGTTTTTCTTTAAGAAGCCCTCCTGTTCTCCACTCATTACCTGTATTAACTGCACCTGTTTGAACTCGTTACCTGTATAAAAGACACCTGTCCACACACTCAATCAAACAGACTCCAACCTCTCCACAATGGCCAAGACCAGAGAGCTGTGTAACGACATCAGGGATAAAATTGTAGACCTGCAATAGGCAAGCAGCTTGGTGAGAAGGCAACAACTGTTGGCGCAATTATTAGAAAATGGAAGAAGTTCAAGATGACGGTCAATCTCCCTCTGTCTGGGGCACCATGCAAGATCTCACCTCGTGGGGCATCAATGATCATGAGGAAGGTGAGGGATCAGCCCAGAACTACACGGCAGGACCTGGTCAATGACCTGAAGAGAGCTGGGACCACAGTCTCAAAGAAAACCATTAGTAACACACTACGCCGTCATGGATTAAAATCCTGCAGCGCACGCAACATCCCCCTGCTCAAGCCAGCGCATGTCCAAGCCCGTCTGAAGTTTGCCAATGACCATCTGGATGATCCAGAGGAGGAATGGGAGAAGGTCATGTGGTCTGATGAGACAAAAATAGAGCTTTTTGGTCTAAACTCCACTCGCCGTGTTTGGAGGAAGAGGAAGGATGAGTACAACCCCAAGAACACCATCTCAACCGTGAAGCATGGAGGTGGAAACATCATTCTTTGGGGATGCTTTTCTGCAAAGGGGACAGGACGACTGCACCGTATTGAGGGGAGGATGGATGGGGCCATGTATCGCGAGATCTTGGCCAACAACCTCCTTCCCTCAGTAAGAGCATTGAAGATGGGTCGTGGCTGGGTCTTCCAGCATGACAACGACCCGAAACACACAGCCAGGGCAACTAAGGAGTGGCTCCGTAAGAAGCATCTCAAGGTCCTGGAGTGGCCTAGCCAGTCTCCAGACCTGAACCCAATGGAAAATCTTTGGAGGGAGCTGAAAGTCCGTATTGCAAAGCGACAGCCCCGAAACCTGAAGGATCTGGAGAAGGTCTGTATGGAGGAGTGGGCCAAAATCCCTGCTGCAGTGTGTGCAAACCTGGTCAAGAACTACAGGAAACGTATGATCTCTGTAATTGCAAACAAAGGTTTCTGTACCAAATATTAAGTTCTGCTTTTCTGATGTATCAAATACTTATGTCATGCAATAAAATGCCAATTAATTACTTAAAAATCATACAATGTGATTGTCTGTATTTTTGTTTTAGATTCCGTCACTCATAGTTGAAGAGTACCTATGATAAAAATTACAGACTTCTACATGGTTTGTAAGTGGGAAAACCTGCAAAATCGGCAGTGTATCAAATACTTGTTCTCCCCACTGTAGATGTTTTAATGTCGGTCAAGCAATCAATCATACATAGATGTTTTAATGTCGGTCAAGCAATCAATCATACAGAACCACAGAGAACCACAGCAGTGAATTTTTTCATCAACATGTCCTGCCTATAGGGACCATCAATCATTTCAATGTGTGCTTCATGCATTACTGACAGATGGAGAGATGATGCCTGAATGATCTGAGTTTCAAACTGATGGAGCTCAGTCCTCACTATGTGCCACTCTTGTCAAATTCATAGGGCCATAGGTCAAACGTAGTGCACTATAAATAAAATAGGGTGCCATTTGGGACGCATCCACAGTTTTCCTAACACAGTCACTCCGTTCCCCTGGGTCTGGTGAAACAGGATTATACGGGGATCTCACAAAAGATCCATTATTGCACAAGGTATTAGGTTAAAGTTGAACCATTCATGTCTACAACAGAGAAGCTGAATATATACAAAGCTAACTGTAATCGGGGTAAATGTGAAGCCAGTATATGATGCTTATTTAGATATTGAATCTGTTCAAACTCTCTTGATTGAAATCACACAACATGAATCACTGTATTCAGGAGTTTGGATCAAACAGTAAACTCACTCAACATACAGCATAGTTTACAACAAAGGGCTGAACCATCTGCCACTAGGCATATTGAACATTGTCATCGTCAGACTAGTTTAGATGGTATAGTCATCAATCTATCACATCAAAGACAGTCAGAGAGACACCATGACGCCGGGTAACCTTTAACCCTAACCTGAAACTGACGCCACAGAGATGACACTCTGTCTCTGAGGACATAACATCACCCTAAAGGTGAAATGTCAGCATTGAGGCCAGCTACCTGCACCATAACTCTGGGTAACCCTAACCCTAACCCTATCCCTAACCTGACGCCACAGCCATGACAGAGACAAAGAACAGTGGCCAGGCACACTGCAGCTGCTGCTGGGTTGGAAATATACGACAGGGCAACACTGCAACACTAACCCTAACCCTGACTACACTAACCCTGACTATACTAACCGTGACTACACTAACCCTGACTACACTAACCCTGACTAAACTAACCCTAACCCTGACTACACTAACCCTGACTATACTAACCGTGACTACACTAACCCTGACTACACTAACCCTGACTAAACTAACCCTAACCCTGACTACACTAACCCTGACTAAACTAACCCTAACCCTGACTATACTAACCCTGACTACACTAACCCTGACTAAACTAACCCTAACCCTAACCCTGACTATACTATACTCACTTAAATCATACACACTTTTAGCTATTTAAGTATTTCTCTGCCATCGACCTGTATAGTATAGTTAACCATGCACCATCCACCAATGTATAGTGTACATATTCAGCCATTCACCCATACTATGCAATGTCTGTTTATAGCTTTTTGCACTCCAGACTTCTTGTATTTCTATTCTTTTTCATACTGCTGCTCTATGTATCGTGTATCTGTCTTTTGTGTATTTCGTTCTGGCATTTTGCACCTGCCCTGTGTTTTTTCATGGCTGCTTGACAAAGAAATGTCCCCCTCGGGGATCAATAAAGTATCTATCTATCTATCTATCTATCTATCTATCTATCTATCTATCTATCTATCTATCTATCTATCTATCTATCTATCTATCTATCTATCTATCTATCTATCTATCTATCTATCTATCTATCTATCTATCTATCTATCTATCTATCTATCTATCTATCTATCTATCTATCTATCTATCTAAATACCTCCCCTGTCGTCCCTCTTTGGGTAGCCATGTCTTTTTATGTCTGCAGGTTTCTATTGACAGTTGGTCACTCAGCCTGTACTTGGTAAGGATTTTGGGATTTGGGATTTTGTTTCATTTTTCCAGTGTTACAAATATGAGTCCTTTGATTGGTTCATGATTTTGTTTATTTGAATTATTTATTTTGAAGCAGTGCTGGTGTCAGCTTGGTTGGTTAGGCCCAACACCAGCTGACTGAGAGGGCTCGTTTCTGGTCTCAGTTCCTCGTTTTGAAGTGCTTTATACTGGAGACTAGAATTTGGACTTGAATTTAGGTGTAGGCAACATTTTTTATATCTTTTTTTGTACTTTCATTACCACTGGAAAGCCAATTCTGCCCTACATGCATTAGCTGGTGTATATCTTTGGACTTTCTTTTCCAACAGAATTCTGCATGTAGGGTTTCAATTGGATGTTTGTCCCACATTTTAAAGTCCAGTTTATTGAGTGGCCCCCAAACCTCACTTCCCTAAAGAGCTATTGGTAGGATTACGCTGTCAAATATTTTGGTCCAAATTCTAATTGGGATGTTGATTTTGAATAATTTCATTTTTATTACATACAATGCTCTGCAGGCTTTTTATTTGAGTGCATTCACTGCCATATTAAAGTTTCCTGATGCAGATATGGTCAGACCAAGGTATGAGTCATTTTTAGTGTTCTATTATGGTGTTGTTCAGGGTGAATTTATATTTGTGTTTTTCTGACATCTGGGTTTTTTCTGGAAAATGATTTTTGTTTTTTTCTTTATTTACAGCCAGGGCCCAATTGTGGCAATATTGCTCTAGAATGTTAAGTTTCTGTTGAAAACCTTCTTTGGTTGGTGGAACCAAATCATCAGCATAGAGCAAGTATTTTACCTCTGTGTCCTGGGGCAGCAGAATGGTCCAACATGTCTGCTAATTCATTTATATAAATGTTGAAAAGGTTTGGACTCAAACTGCAGCCTTGTCTCACACCTCGACGTTGCGAAAATAATTATGTTCTTTGGTTTTTTATTTTTATTGCACGCTTATTTTCTGTGTACATACATTTTATTAAGTCATACACCTTACCACCATCATCTGTTACTAGACTGACACCCATCATCTCTTAATAGACTGACACCTATCATGTTACTAGACTGACACCTATCATCTGTTACTAGACTGACACCCATGATTTGTTACTATACTGACACCCATCATCTGTTATTAGACTGACACCCATTATCTGTTACTATACTGACACCCATCACCTGTTACTAGAGTCTGACACCCATTGTTGATAGTATGGCCATCTACAGATGGAAAATCTGGACTATCCAAATAAAGTGTGACTGTAAACAATTTAGGATTTTATTCTGTGACCTTAGATGACATAACTATGATTTCATAGGCCGTTAGAGACTATAGAACAGGAATCAACAACTAAACCAATTTTGTCCTTAAACGTATGCTTACATTTCTATATGATCACATATACAGTCTCTATTATGCATGGGGATATTACATTCAATTAAAATCTATAGGAGCTGATTTGCTGGTGGTTTTACAATATTTTATATCCAACAATAAAAAATAAAAATAACACTGTTCTTAGAAAACTTGGCGGGCCAAATAAAATCACCCACATTCCGCCAGTTGTTCTTAACAACACCTTAACAAGTAAGAATTTCATTTGATCTCAAATCTGAGTTACAAGCGAAAACCGTTCCTTATACAGTGCACTACATTTGACCAGGGCTCCTCAGAGTGCTTGTAGTGGTAACCCAGTCTATTCAGAGCAGATGTGACTGGTGTAAGGTCATTCTGTAGGTCATAGGTCAGTAGGTGTTAGCGGTTCTATCCAATCACCTGTGTTTTCATGTCAAAGCAGCCATCACCGTGAGTAGTGTTCCTTCTAACAACCCTTGTACAAAAGCCCAGACTCCTGATCTAATGTTATATGTTGTTACAGTATACTACGCAGGATAGGATGGTAATCTAGTCATTTCTGGAAGAGCTGGACATTTTCAGAAAACTACAGGAATTCTGCAACATTACTATTCACGATGCTAGTCGGGAAGATGCCCAAGAGGTTCCTTATCATCTACTGCAGAGGCGCTCAACTACTATTTGAGAAGGTCCAGTGACACACATTTCCTAACCCCCACCTTGCAAACCCATGTTAACCAAAACTGTTCAAACTGTTCACATCCCTCTTGTTGTTTGGATGCCATGGGAGGCCAGTTTGGATTTGGCTTCACACCAATCAAATCACATCCTAAGCAAAATGTTGTCAGAAAAACGTTTTGCTTGTGTTGATGTCCTGCAGTAGCTAGCTACCTAAATTGACCCTATCTAAGCCATGGATGGAGATTGGGATTTGGACTTGTGGTTTTGATTTATGACAACGATTCTGATCTAACCATGAATTAATATGTTGTGCCACTGGCCTGAGACGATGGAAGTTCAATATGTAGCCTAGTTGTAGCCTAGTAGGCTCACGTTAACTAGCTAGCTAACTTAGCTGGTTTATTGTTGCCCATGCGAGGAAGTTAGGCTAGCAAGCATTTTAGCTAGGTAGCCTATGACAACAAGCATACTGTATGACAGAGCCATAGACCGTTTTACCAACATGAAAGAGAGGAGGATGGCATTGGCGTTCAACTAGTCTACAAGTAGGGTGAGTCAAATTATATATTTTTTTGCTTATGCACAAACACACACACACGCACACACACAGACACACACACACACAAATCAGTACCATAGACAACCACATGATTTTTAGCAATATTCATTGGACTAAATAGTTTGGGTTTTCAGTGTATTAAAATAAACATATATAGCCTTGTTGATTTGGAAATGGTGCTGGAATAAAAGAAGCAAGTGTGCTGACTTTGTGCGGACTTGAGGTAACTCTGTGGTTCTAAATCAGTAGTTGTTTAGTAAACTGTTGAAAACATTAACTTGCTTGACCGTGCTGCAGGTCATAGAACTGTTTATTACATGCAATATTTGCTTTGTGGACGTATGTTGCTCTCCGGTTTTGTAATGAAACAAACGTATGTGTGGTTGAATTTATTCCCCCACTGTGTGACTGTTGTCTTTTTGTTATCACAGCCTTATTGTAAATCGTAAAATAATATTGTGGAATAAGAACGATGGGTTATACAGCAAACAACGCAATTATCACAACATTGGTTGTAATATGGATTTTTTACTGGCTTGACTTGCTCAGTGATATTACCCACACACTGTTACTGCTTATTTTACCTTGAACAAGGCCCGACTGAGTTCCTAAAAAACACCCTGTCTGGGCCGGTTGAGTGTGGCTGATGTACATATAGTTACAGCAGACCCAGAGTTCTCACCTATGCTGGTGGGGAAGATATCCTCATTGTTGATCTGGACCTCGATCCAGTCCATCAGCAGGTTCATGTACTTGGGAGCCGGAAGAGCCGTGGGCTTCTTATAGTTGTGATCATCCTGCCATCGGTACTCATACCGAGGCCCCCCGGACATGACCGGACAACTCTTCTCTGTGCAGAACTCACACACCGTCCCGTAGATGAGGTTTATCCTGTTGAAGAAGTCAACTACATGCACGGCCACCCAGTCGTTCAGATCCTCCCCGTGGGGCAGAGCTACCGCTGCCCGTAGGTCTACCCCGGAGCTCAGCGACGCCTGGGCCTTCTTATGCAGCTGAAAGCGTTGTGTCCCCGGCTCAAACTTACGCTTGGGCCGGAAGGTCTTGTCCTTGTTGAAGACCTGCTTCAAGGCGATGGACATGTTGCCAGGGACGGGGAGAGGGGGGACAGGAGGTTCAGGGACGGGGACCGGGGAGAGGGGGGACAGGAGGTTCAGGAACGGGGACCGGGGAAGTAGAGAGGAGGGGAAAGGCGGGGATTTGTCAACCGGCCGAGTGGGGGTTGGGGACCCCAGGGATGAACCAACGGTACCAATAGTCGGTTCTGGAGGAGCAGGAAGTGCAGGAAGAGGAGGAGCAGCAGGAGCAAGATGAGACGACAAGGAAGAGGGGTACAGGAGGGGAACCTTCACTGTTTGGAGCGTCACATCAGGACATCTTTTCCTGTGAGAAACAAAATAGAGAACGTTTTCAAAAGACGTTAGATATTACATCTGACATTTAGTCATTAACATCATTAGTCATTAACATCATTAGTCATTAACATCATTAGTCATTTAGCAGAAGCTCTTATCGCCACTTGTATTTTGTTTTGTTTGTCCCAGACTTTCTAATGTTCTACATTCTTTGCCAGAACCTTTTTTGTATGTGTTGAACAAGGTGTTGAACAAGGTGTTGAACAAGGTGTTGACATGGTGTTGAACAAGGTGTTGAACAAGGTGTTGAACAAGGTGTTGACATGGTGTTGAACAAGGTGTTGAACAAGGTGTTGAACAAGGTGTTGAACAAGGTGTTGACATGGTGTTGAACAAGGTGTTGAACAAGGTGTTGAACAAGGTGTTGAACAAGGTGTTGACATGGTGTTGAACAAGGTGTTGAACAAGGTGTTGACATGGTGTTGAACAAGGTGTTGAACAAGGTGTTGAACAAGGTGTTGACATGGTATTGAACAAGGTGTTGACATGGTGTTGAACAAGGTGTTGACATGGTGTTGACATTGTGTTGACATGGTGTTGACATGGTGTTGACATGGTGTTGAACAAGGTGTCGACATGGTGTTGACATGGTGTTGAACAAGGTGTTGAACAAGGTGTTGACATGGTGTTGACAGAGTGTTGGCAGGGTGTTGATCAAGGTGTTGAACAAGGTATTGGACAAGGTGTTGAACAAGGTGTTGGCAGGGTGTTGAAAAAGGTGTTGAACAAGGTGTTGAACAAGGAGTTGACAGGGTGTTGGCAAGGTGTTGAACAAGGTGTTGACAAGGTGTTGGCAGGGTGTTGAACAAGATGTTGAACAAGGTGTTGACAAGGTGTTGGCAGGGTGTTGAACAAGGTGTTGAACAAGGTGTTGACATGGTGTTGAACAAGGTGTTGACATGGTGTTGACATGGTGTTGAACAAGATGTCGACATGGTGTTGACATGGTGTTGAACAAGGTGTTGAACAAGGTGTTGACATGGTGTTGACAGAGTGTTGGCAGGGTGTTGATCAAGGTGTTGAACAAGGTGTTGGACAAGGTGTTGAACAAGGTGTTGGCAGGGTGTTGAAAAAGGTGTTGAACAAGGTGTTGAACAAGGAGTTGACAGGGTGTTGGCAAGGTGTTGAACAAGGTGTTGACAAGGTGTTGGCAGGGTGTTGAACAAGGTGTTGAACAAGGTGTTGAAAAAGGTGTTGAACAAGTTATTGGCAAGGTGTTGAACAAGATTTTGAACAAGATGTTGAACAAGGTGTTGACATGGTGTTGACAGGGTGTTGAACAAGGTGTTGAACATGGTGTTGACAGGGTGTTGAACAAGGTGTTGAACAAGGTGTTGACAGGATGTTGACAGGGTGTTGAACAAGGTGTTGGACAAGGTGTTGGACAATGTGTTGGCAGGGTGTTGAATAAGATTTTGAACAAGATGTTGAACAAGGTATTGACAGGGTATTGAACAAGGTGTTGAACAAGGTGTTGTCAGAGTGTTAAACAAGGTGTTGAACAAGGTATTGACAGGATGTTGAACAAGGTGTTGAACAAGGTTTTGACAGGGTGTTGAAAAAGGTGTTGAACAAGGTGTTGACAGGATGTTGAACTAGGTGTTGAACAAGGTGATAAACAAGGTTTTGACAGGGTGTTGAACAAGGTGTTGACAGAGTGTTGAACAAGCTGTTGAAGAAGGTATTGACAGGATGTTGAACAAGGTGTTGAACAAGGTGTTGAACAAGGTGTTGACAGAGTGTTGAACAAGCTGTTGAAGAAGGTATTGACAGGATGTTGAACAAGGTGTTGAACAAGGTGTTGAACAAGGTTTTGACATGGTGTTGAAAAAGGTGTTGAATAAGGTGTTGACAGGGTATTGAACAAGGTGTTGAACAAGGTAATGAACAAGGTGTTGACAGGGTGTTGAACAAGGTGTTGAACAAGGTGTTGACAGGGTATTGAACAAGGTGTTGAACAAGGTGTTGAACAAGGTGTTGACAGGATGTTTACAGGTTGTTGACAGGATGTTGACAGGGTGTTGGTTAGAACAGACTGTGTGCATCCCAAATTGCACCCTGTTCCATATATAGTGCACAGGGTCTATAGGGCTCTGGTAAAAAAGTAGTGCACTATGTAGGGAATAGGGTGCCATTTGGGCCGTAACCTGAACGAGGTGTTGACGAGCCCTAGCTAGAACAGCCTCTCTTTATACTGGCATCATCACAGAGCCACGTTTTGCTGCTCGGTTAGAGTTAGGACAAGTGTCCACAAGATCTGAGCTCAGATATCGATCAAACTAAATCTATCAATATTTTAACCATTTGCCCACATTGCAGTTATGTTCTGTGGTGAAGACCTGTTTTGTCCACTGAGAGAGAGAGACATAGATAGATAGAAGCTCTGCTTTATACATTACACTCCCTGATACAGTTCCACAATGATGCTATTAGAGCCATGCCTCAAATAAAACTAATGGAATCACTCACATTTCACAACGATCCTGTCTAAACATGCAATTATTAGTGTTTGTATCAGCTTAGCAAGGAAACTCCCTGATCTTCCCCACATTCAGTGGATTAGGAGTTTACATCAGAGAGGGATGTATCTCAGGGTTGTGGAGAGGTGGGCCCCTTTCTTTCCAATGAGGACATTTATGGACAATATTTCTGTCCATTTAGGGGACCTGTTTTGGCTCAATAGTAGGCAAACCTTCTGTATAGCCTCCAAAATGACAACATTTCATTGGGATCCCAATACTTCCATTCTTCCAGTAAACAATACTTCTTGTTCTTGGACTGTATCAAGTTACTTATTACAGCCTGACAAAGACTACAGGAGTTTGATCTGATTATCACATCATTCCCACCATGCGGTTTCATCTGGGGTTTATGTCACATCCATGGCACTTTAAAGCAGTGCCAAATGGATTATACTACCCCTGTAACAGCCTGCCTATGAGCATATGACTGCATACCAAATGGAGCCCTATTTCCTATGTACTGCACTACTTTTGACCAGGTCCCATAGGCAGGCTGTTACAGGGGTAGTATAATCCATTTGGCACTGAGTATAATCCATGGGCCCTGGTCAAAAGTAGTGCAGTACATAGGAAATAGGGCTCCATTTGCGATCCACCCTAGGGCAAGCTGAATAATCCTTCACCAGCATGTTAGGCATTACAAGAATGTCAGAATATAAGAATACATACGTTTTTGGTTGAAAAGCTTTTAGCATCCAGTTGAGGCAGCAATCTTGGCATGTTCTCTGATTCTCCATTATATCCAAAACAAAAACATGCCTGGCCAATTCTCCTGTATTATATTAATGTATGATTTTGTAGATTCAGAGTGGAGTGTCTGACTGCCTTGTGAAGAACAGAGGCTGTAATCAGCCCTACATCAGTAGTGGTGATGTGAATCTCAACCAACTGGCCTCTTGTCTTCTTCAAGGAGAAATGTTGCCTGACCAGATCTGAACCTTGGTTCACTACCACCCTCCTGCCTTGTCAGTAGTCCATTACCACTGTGCGCCGCCCTATGGTACTCCCGATCACGGCCGGTTGTGATACAGCCTGGGATTGAACCAGGGTCTGTAGTGAAGCCTCTAGCACTGAGATACAGTGCATTAGTTTCTTCATTTAAGACTAACTACAACAGTTTATTTCATAGAGGCTATCAGGGACAGGACTGATACAACATCACCAATGACATTTCTAAACAGAAGGTGAGCAAACCTCAGATGTAAGGTCCCCTTTTTTTCACTTCTGTGGATTCAGTAGATGGAAATGTCTTGCATTGAGCGATAGCCCTGGTTCCCACGGACACAGTAGTATTTTCTTCTGGGCCTGTGTGAAATTTGAAGCTTGAAGCTGGGATGTACCATTTAATTCGCTCTTCCGACTGACCATCAACTCCTGGCTGAACCCTAGGTCACATCCACTGACCATCAACTCCTGGCTGAACCCTAGGTCACATCCACTGACCATCAACTCCTGGCTGAACCCTAGGTCACATCCACTGACCATCAACTCCTGGCTGAACCCTAGGTCACATCCACTGTCAATCAACTCCTGGCTGAACCCTAGGTCACATCCACTGACCATCAACTCCTGGCTGAACCCTAGGTCACATCCACTGTCAATCAACTCCTGGCTGAACCCTAGGTCACATCCACTGACCATCAACTCCTGGCTGAACTCTAGGTCACATCCACTTCCAAAGCACATGCCTGCAATCATTACATCGCAGCGCAGCAGGAGAGAGTGGTTTCATCACGGTAGCATTCAGAGATATGTTTATAGCCATTCATCTAAAATTATTCATAGATTTTAATCAAACACTTTATTTTTGTCATATGGGCAACTTTGATGGGGGTGGGGGCTACAACAAAAAACTGAAGTCATCATGAGGGGCTTGCGTACCAACATCTGTGAGACTTCTTGTTTATATGAGTACTATGAGTTCTGACCAGTCAAGAGCTTCTTGTTTATATGAGTACTATGAGTTCTGACCAGTCAAGAGCTTCTTGTTTATATGAGTACTATGAGTTCTGACCAGTCAAGAGCTTCTTGTTTTTATGAGTACTATGAGTTCTGACCAGTCAAGAGCTTCTTGTTTATATGAGTACTATGAGTTCTGACCAGTCAAGAGCTTCTTGTTTATATGAGTACTATGAGTTCTGACCAGTCAAGAGCTTCTTGTTTATATGAGTACTATGAGTTCTGACCAGTCAAGAGCTTCTTGTTTATATGAGTACTATGAGTTCTGACCAGTCAAGAGCTTCTTGTTTATATGAGTACTATGAGTTCTGACCAGTCAAGAGCTTCTTGTTTTTATGAGTACTATGAGTTCTGACCAGTCAAGAGCTTCTTGTTTATATGAGTACTATGAGTTCTGACCAGTCAAGAGCTTCTTGTTTATATAAGTACTATGAGTTCTGACCAGTCAAGAGCTTCTTGTTTATATGAGTACTATGAGTTCTGACCAGTCAAGAGCTTCTTGTTTATATAAGTACTATGAGTTCTGACCAGTCAAGAGCTTCTTGTTTATATGAGTACTATGAGTTCTGACCAGTCAAGATCTTCTTGTTTATATGAGTACTATGAGTTCTGACAAGTCAAGAGCTTCTTGTTTATATGAGTACTATGAGTTCTGACCAGTCAAGAGCTTCTTGTTTATATGAGTACTATGAGTTCTGACCAGTCAAGAGCTTCTTGTTTATATGAGTACTATGAGTTCTGACCAGTCAAGATCTTCTTGTTTATATGAGTACTATGAGTTCTGACAAGTCAAGAGCTTCTTGTTTATATGAGTACTATGAGTTCTGACCAGTCAAGAGCTTCTTGTTTATATGAGTACTATGAGTTCTGACCAGTCAAGAGCTTCTTGTTTATATGAGTACTATGAGTTCTGACCAGTCAAGATCTTCTTGTTTATATGAGTACTATGAGTTCTGACAAGTCAAGAGCTTCTTGTTTTTATAAGTACTATGAGTTCTGACAAGTCAAGAGCTTCTTGTTTTTATAAGTACTATGAGTTCTTCGCTAATCCTTCTAAAAGGAAATACATTTTTTAGATACAGCAAAGCAAGATCTGAAGATAACGTCACCATTGTAATGGCAAACTCTTCCTCCTTCAACTTTCACCTGTTCTGAGAAACTTGAAAGACAACATTTCAGAAGCTCCATCATGGCTTTGGAATTGTTGATTAATGACCTCAGGTATAATCACCTGTCCAGCCAGAAACTGATAGATTCACTTTAAGGACAGAGTGACAGACAGTCACTAGTGTGTAGGCCATCTGATCATCCCAGATGTAACCTTGGTTACCATATCACATTAACAAAGAACAACGTGCCTTTCCAAGGTGAAACAGAGGCAGTATTGTGTTTGGTGTGATCCAACCATTCTGAGGTAACTCTAGGTCAATCCTAACATTCAATATTGTTCAATCATTCTAGGCTAATCAATGCTCCTGATCGTGATCAATGACAGTAAACGTGACTCACACACCCTACAACACTGAGGTGCAGCTAAGACAGAATCATTTGGACTGAAATGGAGAATAGTTGTAAGTTCTTTATATTTCTCTTTTCATTACATAGACTGGGTCTAAACATACACACATTGAGGTTATACTGTCTATAAACATGTAGGTAATAGTCCCTAGACCTATAAACATGTAGGTAATAGGCCCTAGACCTATAAACATGTAGGTAATAGGCCCTAGACCTATAAACATGTAGGTAATATGCCCTAGACCTATAAACATGTAGGTAATAGGCCCTAGACCTATAAACATGTAGGTAATAGGCCCTAGACCTATAAACATGTAGGTAATAGGCCCTAGACCTATCTACAGTGAAAGGATGTTATACTGTGGCAGGGGCTACAGTGCATTACAGACTACAAAGGAAGCCATGATCTGCCCAACAATGCCTCTCTACAAGCCAAACTCAATGCCTTTTATTCACGCTTCCACTAAAACAACACAGAGCCCTGCAGATCTCCCACTGATCCAGAGGAATGAGTGAGCTCTCTCTCCGAGGCTAATGTGAGTAAGGCCGCTTGGCCAGACGGTATTCCAGGGAGTGTCATCAGGGCATGTTAAGACCAGCTGGCAGGCATCTTCACCTCTCCCTGTCCCAGTCTGTAATCCCCACATGTTTCAAGTTGACTACCATCATTACTGTTCCCAAAAACTCTAAGGTATCCTGCCACAATGGCTAACGCCCTGTAGCTCTCACATCTGTAATAATGAAGTGCTTTGAAAGGCTGGTCATGGCACACATCAACTCCATCATCCCAGACCCACTCCAATTTGAATAATGCCCCAACAGATCTACAGACAACGCAATCTCAATTGAACTCCACACTGTCCTCTCCCACTTAGAAAATAAGAATATCTATGTGAGAATGCTGTTCACTGACTACAGCTCAGTGTTCAACACCATAGTGCCCTCAAAGCTCATCACTAAGCTAAGGAACCAGGGACTAAACACCTCCCTCTGCAACTGGATCCTGGACTTCCTGACGGGCCGCCCCCAGGTGGTGAGGGTAGGTAACAACACCTCTGCCAAGCTGACCCGCCCTCAACCGGAAGGCCCTAAAGAGGGTGGTACGGACGGCCTAGTGCATCACTGGGCGTGAGCTACCAGCCATCCAGGATGCACATGCCAGGCGGTGTCTGAGCAAGGCCCCGAAAAATCCAGCCACCTCAGGCAGGCGGTACCGGTGCATGAAGGCTCAGGCCAACAGATACCTAAACAGCTTCTAACCCCATGGCCATATGACTGTTAAACAGCTTCTAACCCCATGGCCATAAGACTGTAAAACAGCTTCTAACCCCATGGCCATATGACTGTTAAACAGCTTCTAACCCCATGGCCATAAGACTGTAAAACAGCTTCTAACCCCATGGCCATATGACTGTTAAACAGCTTCTAACCCCATGGCCATATGACTGTTAAACAACTTCTATCCACAGAGACACACACAGACACACACACACACACTCACTCACACACACACACACAGACACACACACACTCACATACACACAGACACCAACCATTCTTCTCTGCAGATCCTCTCAAGCTCTGTCAGGTCAGATGGGGAGCGTTGCTGAACAGCTATTTTCAGGTCTGTTAGATTGGGTTCAATTCAGGGCTCTGGCTGGGCCACTCAAGGACGTTCAGAGACTTGGATTTTACACTTGTCCCAAAGCCACTCCTGCGTTGTCTTGGCTGTGTGCTTAAGACCCATGTCCTGGTCTGAGGTCCTGAGCACTCTGGAGTAGGTTTTCATCAAGGGTCTCTCTGTACTTTGCACCGTTCATCTTTTCCTCGATCCTGACTAGTCTCCCAGTCCCCGCCGCTGAAAAACATCCCCACAGCATGATGCTGCCACCAGCATGCTCCACCGTAGGGATGGTGCCAGGTTTCTTCCAGACGTGACGCTTGACATTCAGGTCAAAGAGTTCAATCTTGGTTTCATCAGACCAGAGAATCTCGTTTCTCATGGTCTGAGAGTCTTTAGGTGACTTTTGGCAAACTCCAAGGGGGCTGTCATTTTCCTTTTTCTGAGGAGTGGCTTCCGTCTGGTCACTATACCATAAAGGCCTGATTGATTGAGTGCTGCAGAGATGGTTGTCCTTCTGGAAGGTTCTTCCACCTCCACAGAGGAACTCTAGAGCTCTGTCAGAGTGACCAACGGGATCTTGGTCACCTTCTCCCCTGATTGCTCAGTTTGGCCAGGCGGCCAGCTCTAGGAAGAGTCTTGGTGGTTCCAAACTTCTTCCATTTAAGAATGATGGAGGGGACATTCCTTTAGAGTCTCATAGCAAAGTAAATACGTTTTTTTCATTTTAATACATTTGCAAAAATTTCTACAAATCTGTTGCTTTGTCATTATGGGGTATTGTGTGTTGCTGAGGATTTTTAAAAATGTAATCTATTTTAGAATAAGGCTGTAATGTAACAAAATGTGGAAAAGTCAAGGGGTCTGAATACTTTCCGAAGGCACTGTACATACTGTATCTACCACCATACCAGAGAGGAAGAGGCGAAGCAAGAGGTTTAACTCAGCCCAAAATCTGTCCACGAAAATAAGCCCATGAAGTGTGGAATTTTTGTATGGCGGTTAATGAGAGAGCGTTGAATTGTCAACAAAATATGTAATTGCTTATTTGCTATGTGAGGCTTGTTTGATCGAATAGAAGTTTTGTAATGCTTACGTTGTTATGAATGCACTGATATAAGTGAATGCACATGGCAGTTCGGCCACATTGAAAAAATCGACTATATCGGAGTTATGCCTATTGTCATAGATATACAGAGAGGACTCATCATGGCTATAACCCGTTTTAACATCAACATTGCCATTGAGGGCTTCCCCAATTTTTAAGTAGTCAACTGGGTGGGGATTCCTATGAGCTGGGAGCAGACAGTCATTGAAGAAGAAAGTTGACTACTTCAAAATGCCCGTGCTGTCACAGATGGTATAAGGGCAAAGATACAAAGATGAGTCCTCTATCTATCTCTATGGTTAGTCCTCTATCTATCTCTATGGTTAGTCCTCTATCTATCTCTATGGTTAGTCCTCTATCTATCTCTATGGTTAGTCCTCTATCTATCTCTATGGTTAGTCCATAGTCCCAGTGGATGACTGCATGCAGTTTGAGTAGGGGAATACAATGTTTAAAGCAGGTTCGCTACTGTACTGTTTCCTTTCCATTAATGACATTAGCGACGCTATAGCAACCCTTATGAATATCTATAACATATCTATAAAGGTGAGAAAATATATCTAGAAGTTTGAATCCGTCATACGGTCAGTTCAGTCAATGTTTAACCAGGTAACTCTGTGCTTGGCAAACACTTCTGTAACCAAACCGCACTCACACATTCCTTTCCTCTGAGACCTTGCACACACAACCTATTCAAACAAATCACCTCCGTTGGGAAAGGGATGCAAGGTAGTTACCTCAGTGACTAAGTTGTCTCACACTAATACAAATCTGCACCTTAAACTACCAGTATATTATGGTCACCCTTTAAGCAGCAGGTATTTTCAGGAAGTACTTGCCCAAAATACTTCTTATTAGAAGTTATCCAGTGTAGCAATGCAAGACCTAAGCGTGGGAAAAGACAGACAAAGAGAGGATAGCCTATGGATGTGAGTAAACGGCAGTCACTGATTATGTAACTTCCTGTCCTTTAGGGGATCAGTCACTCATGATGTAACTTCCTGTCCTCTAGGATATCAGTCACTGATGATGTAACTTCCTGTCCTCTAGGAGATCAGTCACTGATGATGTAACTTCCTGTCCTCTAGGAGATCAGTCGTGATGACGCAACTTCCTGTCCTCTAGGAGATCAGTCACTGATGATGTAACTTCCTGTCCGCTATGGGATCAGTCACTGATGATGTAACTTCCTGTCCTCTAGGTGATCAGTCACTGATGATGTAACTTCCTGTCCTCTAGGAGATCAGTCACTGATGATGTAACTTCCTGTCCTCTAAGGGATCAGTCACTGATGATGTAACTTCCTGTCCTCTAGGGGATCAGTCACTGATGATGTAACTTCCTGTCCTCTAGGGGATCATTCACTGATGATGTAACTTCCTGTATTCTAGGGGATCAGTTATGGTGGAGATGCATGAAGCCACCAGAAACGTGTTAGGAACATGGTAGCCTCTGCTGATGGAAAGCTAGCCTTACTTGGCTCATGTTTCAGAGGACGCATGACTCCACCTTCACCTCTCCTGAGCCTGTTGGGGAGTTGCAGCGATGAGACAAGATCGAAATTGGCGATAAAAAGGATGAAAAGAAAAGAAAGAGGAAGTGTTCTAATGAGTTCTGGTGGACCAACAGTGTCTGAGTAGGACCCCACTTCCTCTTCTCTGGTGTTGGTGTTTTGGTGCAGCCTCCTGAGTCTGACTAGGACCCCACTTCCTCTTCTCTGGTGTTGGTGTTTTGGTGCAGCCTCCTGAGTCTGACTAGGACCCCACTTCCTCTTCTCTGGTGTTGGTGTTTTGGTGCAGCCTCCTGAGTCTGACTAGGACCCCACTTCCTCTTCTCTGGTGTTGGTGTTTTGGTGCAGCCTCCTGAGTCTGACTAGGACCCCACTTCCTCTTCTCTGGTGTTGGTGTTTTGGTGCAGCCTCCTGAGTCTGACTAGGACCCCACTTCCTCTTCTCTGGTGTTGGTGTTTTGGTGCAGCCTCCTGAGTCTGACTAGGACCCCACTTCCTCTTCTCTGGTGTTGGTGTTTTGGTGCAGCCTCCTGAGTCTGACTAGGACCCCACTTCCTCTTCTCTGGTGTTGGTGTTTTGGTGCAGCCTCCTGAGTCTGACTAGGACCCCACTTCCTCTTCTCTGGTGTTGGTGTTTTGGTGCAGCCTCCTGAGTCTGACTAGGACCCCACTTCCTCTTCTCTGGTGTTGGTGTTTTGGTGCAGCCTCCTGAGTCTGACTAGGACCCCACTTCCTCTTCTCTGGTGTTGGTGTTTTGGTGCAGCCTCCTGAGTCTGACTAGGACCCCACTTCCTCTTCTCTGGTGTTGGTGTTTTGGTGCAGCCTCCTGAGTCTGACTAGGACCCCACTTCCTCTTCTCTGGTGTTGGTGTTTTGGTGCAGCCTCCTGAGTCTGACTAGGACCCCACTTCCTCTTCTCTGGTGTTGGTGTTTTGGTGCAGCCTCCTGAGTCTGACTAGGACCCCACTTCCTCTTCTCTGGTGTTGGTGTTTTGGTGCAGCCTCCTGAGTCTGACTAGGACCCCACTTCCTCTTCTCTGGTGTTGGTGTTTTGGTGCAGCCTCCTGAGTCTGACTAGGACCCCACTTCCTCTTCTCTGGTGTTGGTGTTTTGGTGCAGCCTCCTGAGTCTGACTAGGACCCCACTTCCTCTTCTCTGGTGTTGGTGTTTTGGTGCAGCCTCCTGAGTCTGACTAGGATCCCACTTCCTCTTCTCTGGTGTTGGTGTTTTGGTGCAGCCTCCTGAGTCTGACTAGGACCCCACTTCCTCTTCTCTGGTGTTGGTGTTTTGGTGCAGCCTCCTGAGTCTGACTAGGACCCCACTTCCTCTTCTCTGGTGTTGGTGTTTTGGTGCAGCCTCCTGAGTCTGACTAGGACCCCACTTCCTCTTCTCTGGTGTTGGTGTTTTGGTGCAGCCTCCTGAGTCTGACTAGGACCCCACTTCCTCTTCTCTGGTGTTGGTGTTTTGGTGCAGCCTCCTGAGTCTGACTAGGACCCCACTTCCTCTTCTCTGGTGTTGGTGTTTTGGTGCAGCCTCCTGAGTCTGACTAGGACCCCACTTCCTCTTCTCTGGTGTTGGTGTTTTGGTGCAGCCTCCTGAGTCTGACTAGGACCCCACTTCCTCTTCTCTGGTGTTGGTGTTTTGGTGCAGCCTCCTGAGTCTGACTAGGACCCCACTTCCTCTTCTCTGGTGTTGGTGTTTTGGTGCAGCCTCCTGAGTCTGACTAGGACCCCACTTCCTCTTCTCTGGTGTTGGTGTTTTGGTGCAGCCTCCTGAGTCTGACTAGGACCCCACTTCCTCTTCTCTGGTGTTGGTGTTTTGGTGCAGCCTCCTGAGTCTGACTAGGACCCCACTTCCTCTTCTCTGGTGTTGGTGTTTTGGTGCAGCCTCCTGAGTCTGACTAGGACCCCACTTCCTCTTCTCTGGTGTTGGTGTTTTGGTGCAGCCTCCTGAGTCTGACTAGGATCCAGGGTACGTGTCCCTCTACTCTCCCATCAATCTCTTCAGTTGCTTGCATTTCCTAAAGCCTTAGTAATTCACTTGCACGTGATATGACATCACATTTGATTACTTTGAATAGTTATTTTTCAACCATTCGTACGGGAGATGTGTTACACATTGTATGAATCAATGGGTCCTGCACACTGTAGGGCGGCCGGGTGTCTATGTTAGCCTTATGGCTTTCATTTGTTTTATGTCAAATGATGTCTCACCATTATTTCTCACCATTATTTCTCATGTGTTCATGTTGATCAATATTTTGCCTATGCTGTAAATGATCAACTAAATGGCTGATCAATACATACAATTCTGAACACATAGGCCTAGATATAGTAGGCCTAGATATGGTAGGCCTAGATATGGTAGGCCTAGATATAGTAGGCTTAGATATAGTAGGCCTAGATATGGTAGGCCTAGATATAGTAGGCTTAGATATAGTAGGCCTAGATATGGTAGGCCTAGATATGGTAGGCCTAGATATAGTAGGCCTAGATAGAGTAGGCCTAGATATGGTAGGCCTAGATATGGTAGGCCTAGATAGAGTAGACCTAGATAGAGTAGACCTAGATAGAGTAGGCCTAGATAGAGTAGGGTAGGGTTATAGGCGGGTATAAACGAGTTCCCTAGCCAGCCGTTCTGCTCACAATAAAATGTCAATGTTTCCATTTCTATAGCTAGTGATGTTACAAAGAATATTTTTTAATTGAAACAACTGTAGTGGAAGAATGAGAGAAGGTGATACTGGTGACTGAGACCCAGCGTGATGACTCACTCACCATTTACAACATTGTTTGGATGGCTGACCATCTGTGGACTATCACAAGGTTCAAACACACCTTATCTGTGGCAATCTCGAGGAAGAGACATTCCCACGGAGGTCCTGGGGTCACTGACGCCAGGAGAAGTGTGAAGAGTGATGAGACTTGATTCAACTAAATGCCCCAGTCATATACTGTTCTCTCTGTTACCGCATGGCAAGCGGTTCCGGAGCGCCAAGTCTAGGTCCAAATCTACTAAATACATTTTACTGTGTGAATGAAACGGTCATGTTTCATGAAGAGATAGGAATGTGTATATGTTTTATTGTACTGTAAGTACTATGGATTTATTTTTAGAGGGAAACTGTAAATCATTTAAATTGAGTTCATTCGATTAGAGTCTGTGTTTTCCTGTCTATAGTTTTTTCTAGCAAAGTGCTAAGAAATGTTCATGTTGGGGGCGTGTTTCTGCTTGAATTTGGTTAAAAGGACAGTGTCTTTGCCAAGCTCCTGTATCACACACAGTCTTAAGGCGTCAGCATGCTTCAGTTTGGCTGGAGGCCAGTCAATCGTGCACACCCGGGTGTGGACGAAGGAGTCGCTGACAAAAAGGAGTTAGCTTCTGCTGCAGCCTTCGCTGTAAAATACAACGTGTTGTGGCGGTGCTTCGGTCTTCTGATATCCACTCCAGCCCTAACCCACAAGCCACTTCTTCTGATATCCACTCCATCCCTAACCCACAAGCCACTTCTTCTGATATCCACTCCAGCCCTAACCCACAAGCCACTTCTTCTGATATACACTCCATCCCTAACCCACAAGCCACTTCTTCTGATATCCACTCCAGCCCTAACCCACAAGCCACTTCTTCTGATATCCACTCCAGCCCTAACCCACAATCACTTCTTCTGATATCCACTCCAGCCCTAACCCACAAGCCACTTCTTCTGATATCCACTCCAGCCCTAACCCACAAGCCACTTCTAGGCCTAGATATTGTAGGCCTAGATATAGTAGACCTAGATATAGTAGGCCTAGATAGAGTAGGACTAGATATAGTAGGCCTAGATATGGTAGGCCTAGATATAGTAGGCCTAGATATGGTAGGCCTAGATATGGTAGGCCTAGATATAGTAGGCCTAGATATAGTAGGCCTAGATATGGTAGGCCTAGATATTGTAGGCCTAGATATAGTAGGCCTAGATATAGTAGGTTATAGTAGTAGGTTTCTTCTAACCCATCACTTTCTACTACATATAATAATACCATTAAATTATATCTTTACATTAATATATATAATTTATAAATCCATAAATGTATGTATCAACTACAGATTGCCCCTTTAAATCTATCAGAAGTGTGTGAGTTTGATAATCTGTCCATCAGGTCTATGGATTATTAATTATCCGCATGAATTAGTTTGAGCAATAAAAGACCCACTTTTATTCCATAGGCTTGGATCCTCACTATGCAGCTGTTGCAAGAGAGCATTTTCACTGTCTGTCCACTGGTTTAAAAAACAATGATTGATAGGCAGCTTAAACTTCTTGAATTCAACCATTAAAGGTTTCAAATACACATTTAGATTTGTGAACAGCCGTCCACAACAACCACAATCCGTGAGGCCATATCCATATCCATAATTATACATTTCTGTGTCGTACAGATCAGGGACCCATGATGTCATTCCATTACCTGGTGTAAATCCACTTCACTTACTGTAGTCAAGGTGCCATATCATAGCTGACACTTAGGAAGATGTGGTTGCATAAAAACCGGAGAGAGATTTAACTGTAATTCCATTACTAAAGTTTGCATCTGCACAGTTCTTCCACTCAATTATTTTTTATTTTATTTTTTCAGTGGACATTGTTAGAAGTAGTCCCTGTGCATAGAGTTGTATGGGTTGTTAAACTCTGAAATCAATGCTTTTTGTTTGTTTGGACTCCTCTAGCACTGAGATGCAGTGTCTTAGACCACTGAACCAGGTTGTCTGTAGTGACTCCTCTAGCACTGAGATGCAGTGTCTTAGACCACTGAACCAGGTTGTCTGTAGTGACTCCTCTAACACTGAGATGCAGTGTCTTAGACCACTGAACCAGGTTGTCTGTAGTGACTCCTCTAGCACTGAAATGCAGTGTCTTAGACCACTGAACCAGGTTGTCTGTAGTGACTCCTCTAGCACTGAGATGCAGTGTCTTAGACCACTGAACCAGGTTGTCTGTAGTGACTCCTCTAGCACTGAAATGCAGTGTCTTAGACCACTGAACCAGGTTGTCTGTAGTGACACCTCTAGCACTGAGATGCAGTGTCTTAGACCACTGAACCAGGTTGTCTGTAGTGACTCCTCTAGCACTGAGATGAAGTGTCTTAGACCACTGAACCAGGTTGTCTGTAGTGACTCCTCTAGCACTGAGATGCAGTGTCTTAGACCACTGAACCAGGTTGTCTGTAGTGACTCCTCTAGCACTGAGATGCAGTGTCTTAGACCACTGAACCAGGTTGTCTGTAGTGAAGCCTCTAGCACTGAGATGCAGTGTCTTAGACCACTGAACCAGGTTGTCTGTAGTGACTCCTCTAGCACTGAGATGCAGTGTCTTAGACCACTGAACCAGGTTGTCTGTACTGACACCTCTAGCACTGAGATGCAGTGTCTTAGACCACTGAACCAGGTTGTCTGTAGTGACTCCTCTAGTACTGAGATGCAGTGTCTTAGACCACTGAACCAGGTTGTCTGTAGTGACTCCTCTAGCACTGAGATGCAGTGTCTTAGACCACTGAACCAGGTTGTCTGTAGTGAAGCCTCTAGCACTGAGATGCAGTGTCTTAGACCACTGAACCAGGTTGTCTGTACTGACACCTCTAGCACTGAGATGCAGTGTCTTAGACCACTGAACCAGGTTGTCTGTAGTGACTCCTCTAGTACTGAGATGCAGTGTCTTAGACCACTGAACCAGGTTGTCTGTAGTGACTCCTCTAGTACTGAGATGCAGTGCCTTAGACCACTGAACCAGGTTGTCTGTAGTGAAGCCTCTAGCACTGAGATGCAGTGTCTTAGACCACTGAACCAGGTTGTCTGTAGTGACACCTCTAGCACTGAGATGCAGTGTCTTAGACCACTGAACCAGGTTGTCTGTAGTGACTCCTCTAACACTGAGATGCAGTGTCTTAGACCACTGAACCAGGTTGTCTGTAGTGACTCCTCTAGCACTGAGATGCAGTGTCTTAGACCACTGAACCAGGTTGTCTGTAGTGACTCCTCTAGCACTGAGATGCAGTGTCTTAGACCACTGAACCACTCGGGAGCCCAACTTTGAAGCTAATATTTGTGAACACTCTTCACAGTTGTGTTCTGTGGGTGTCACTGAGTAGACTGATACATATGGATCTTGGTTCCATTAAATGGGGCAAAGCTGTACATTGCAATACAAACGTTCAATATGCACAACAAGCTGAATGGTTAGGTGATTTCTCACAGTTAAAGTCCTGCAATAAGAGCTATGATGCTAATATTTGGGTAAATTCTACATAGTTGTGTTCTGTGATTGTCACTGAGTAGGCTGATACCCCATTTCATGGACCCCAGATCCATAGGTAAGGCCCTACATTGTCATATAAGTATACCCCAATGTAATCCTGAAGTCTATACATCCACAATGCGATATCAACTTATTGTTTTTGTCAAATTAACAAATAATTGTCTTTGTTGAATTTATATAACAACATTACAACCTTGTTCAGCATTATCTAGTCCAATTGTGCAATGATTCCACTATTTTCATCCGTTTGCATCAGTTTCAATTGGGGGACTTTTAATTTGAAGGCGAACCACCGATTGCACTATTATTGCTCACCCTAATGTTGTTCATGACACACACGTGCTCAAAAGGTCTATACAATTGGTCCAGTAGGCTATTTTTTTTTTCAGTCAATCAGCTGTATTTATAAAGCCCTTTTCACATCAGCAGATGTCACAACGTGCTTATACAGAAATCCAGGCTAAAACCCCAACAGTAAGCAATGCAGCTGTAGAAGCATGGTGGCTAGGAAAAACTCCAGAAGAAAGGCAGGAACCTAGGAAGAGCCTACGCTTAACCATAGAGGCTAGTGTCTACTCTAGATGTTAGACTACTGTTCACCATATAGAGGCTAGTGTCTACTCTTTATCTTAGACTACTGTTCACCATATAGATAGAGGCTAGTGTCTACTCTAGATATTAGACTACTGTTCACCATATAAAGGCTAGTGTCTACTCTAGATGTTAGACTACTGTTCACCATATAGAGGCTAGTGTCTACTCTAGATATTAGACTACTGTTCACCATATAGATAGAGGCTAGTGTCTACTCTAGATATTAGACTACTGTTCACCATATAGAGGCTAGTGTCTACTCTAGATATTAGACTACTGTTCACCATATAGATAGAGGCTAGTGTCTACTCTAGATGTTAGACTACTGTTCACCATATAAAGGCTAGTGTCTACTCTTTATCTTAGACTACTGTTCACCATATAGAGGCTAGTGTCTACTCTAGATATTAGACTACTGTTCACCATATAGAGGCTAGTGTCTACTCTAGATATTAGACTACTGTTCACCATATAGAGGCTAGTGTCTACTCTAGATATTAGACTACTGTTCACCATATAGAGGCTAGTGTCTACTCTAGATATTAGACTACTGTTCACCATATAGATAGAGGCTAGTGTCTACTCTAGATATTAGACTACTGTTCACCATATAGAGGCTAGTGTCTACTCTAGATATTAGACTACTGTTCACCATATAGATAGAGGCTAGTGTCTACTCTAGATATTAGACTACTGTTCACCATATAGAGGCTAGTGTCTACTCTAGATATTAGACTACTGTTCACCATATAGATAGAGGCTAGTGTCTACTCTAGATATTAGACTACTGTTCACCATATAGAGGCTAGTGTCTACTCTAGATATTAGACTACTGTTCACCATATAGATAGAGGCTAGTGTCTACTCTAGATATTAGACTACTGTTCACCATATAGAGGCTAGTGTCTACTCTAGATATTAGACTACTGTTCACCATATAAAGGCTAGTGTCTACTCTTTATCTTAGACTACTGTTCACCATATAGAGGCTAGTGTCTACTCTAGATATTAGACTACTGTTCACCATATAGAGGCTAGTGTCTACTCTAGATATTAGACTACTGTTCACCATATAGATGCTAGTGTCTACTCTAGATATTAGACTACTGTTCACCATATAGATAGAGGCTAGTGTCTACTCTAGATATTAGACTACTGTTCACCATATAGAGGCTAGTGTCTACTCTAGACATTAGACTACTGTTCACCATATAGATAGAGGCTAGTGTCTACTCTAGATATTAGACTACTGTTCACCATATAGAGGCTAGTGTCTACTCTAGATATTAGACTACTGTTCACCATATAGAGGCTAGTGTCTACTCTAGATATTAGACTACTGTTCACCATATAGAGGCTAGTGTCTACTCTAGATATTAGACTACTGTTCACCATATAGAGGCTAGTGTCTACTCTAGATATTCGGGGGCAGCCTGTGAGCCCGACCTGGACGTGCAATCCTACTCAAGGGATTGAGGATAACATTGTAGCGAATTGTAAGGGCAGCATGCAGGGACTGATGCACGCAACCCCATGTCTTCTCAGTCAGTGACAGTACCAAGAGTGGACTCCATTCCTGACAAGGCGCGGTTGGAATGGCAGCCCGTCGCATTGCTTTGGGGAGCGCTGGTTGTGAGTGTCTGTGTGTGACTTCGCCTCCAAGGACCACATTCAATGTGTAAGGCTAATCTCCCCCCGAACTGAAGTGGTAGCGTCCACTTGAACGACAAATGTAGGAATTACCCCGGTTCCCCAGCCACATCAATAACGCCCCCCGCCGCCCCCCAACGAATAAAGAAGAAACATTTGCAAAATTGGAAAAACGGTATCAACATATACAAGTTACAGTGTAGAAAATTTCGAAAATGTAAAACGGTTTTCTATTCAATTTAAACGAGTGGATCGGAATTCAGAATTTGAGAATTTGAAACTAATAATGTATTATTTAATTTGAAGAAGTGTAGTAGATCATTAGACTGAAAAGCGTTACACGGACCCCGACTGAAAGGCAACAATTACAGAAAAGAAAACTCGCAAATGTATGAATAAATCGAGGCCATGTAGAATAAAAAGATTTTTAAAAATGTAACACGTTTAGCCTACCTACTCATATCGCAAACAGTTATGAAAGTTTAAACATTGTTAGACTTTCGTTGCAACAAAGTAAAGCTATGCTTATATGTATAAACTCATTCATATAAGTGGTATTTAATGTTTTTTTTACATGAAACTACAAACATGTAACATGCCTATTTTAGTGCGTATTGTTCTTACCTGAAAATGAGTTAGTTATATCCAACCATTATGCTCTCTTGCCGTCGTTCCCACACCGTTCCTCTGTCCTGCTCTTGCTGTTCCACAGTGAGATTAATGGGCCAATAGAAACGCCTATAGAACGGTGATATTGAGTCGTTTCCATTGTACCGTCCAAACACATTGTATGCAGCTGGCAATATACTCTTTATTTAATTTATTTAAATGTAACCTTTATTTAACTAGGCAAGTCAGTTAAGAACAAATTATTCTTTACAATGACGGCCCCCCAAAAGGCAAAAGACCTCCTGCGATGACGGGGATTAAAAACAAACAAATAAATACAGGACCAAACACACATCATGACAAGAGAGACCACAACACTACATAAAGTCAACTCTAGCATGGTGGTGGAAAATTGTGTTTCCATATATATCATGGAGGAGCATAATAAACATGGAGGAGCATATTTATCATGGAGGGGCATATTTATCATGGAGGAGCATATTTAACATGGAGGAGAATATTTATCATGGAGGAGCATATTTAACATGGAGGAGCATATTTAGCATGGAGGAGCATATTTAACATGGAGGAGCATATTTATCATGGAGGAGCATATTTATCATGGAGGAGCAAATTTAACATGGAGGAGCATATTTAACATGGAGGAGCATATTTAACATGGAGGAGCATATTTATCATGGAGGAGCATATTTAACATGGAGGAGAATATTTATCATGGAGGAGCATATTTAACATGGAGGAGCATATTTAACATGGAGGAGCATATTTAACATGGAGGAGCATATTTATCATGGAGGAGCATATTTAACATGGAGGAGAATATTTATCATGGAGGAGCATATTTAACATGGAGGAGCATATTTAACATGGAGGAGCATATTTAGCATGGAGGAGCATATTTAACATGGAGGAGCATATTTAACATGGAGGAGAATATTTATCATGGAGGAGAATATTTATCATGGAGGAGCATATTTAACATGGAGTAGCTTATTTATCATGGAGGAGCATATTTAACATGGAGGAGCATATTTAACATGGAGGAGCATATTTAACATGGAGGAGCATATTTATCATGGAGGAGCATATTTAACATGGAGGAGCATATTTAACATGGAGTAGCTTATTTATCATGGAGGAGCATATTTTAACATGGAGGAGCATATTTAACATGGAGGAGCATATTTATCATGGAGGAGCATATTTAGCATGGAGGAGCATATTATCATGGAGGAGCATATTTATCATGGAGGAGCATATTTAACATGGAGGAGCATATTTAACATGGAGGAGCATATTTATCATGGAGGAGCATATTTAACATGGAGGAGCATATTTAACATGGAGGAGAATATTTATCATGGAGGAGCATATTTATCATGGAGGAGCATATTTATCATGGAGGAGCATATTTTCATGGAGGAGCATAATAAACATGGAGGAGCATATTTAACATGGAGGAGCATATTATCATGGAGGAGCATATTTATCATGGAGGAGCATATTTATCATGGAGGAGCATAATAAACATGGAGGAGCATATTTATCATGGAGGAGCATATTTAACATGGAGGAGCATATTATCTTGGAGGAGCATATTTAACATGGAGGAGCATATTTAGCATGGAGGAGCATATTTATCATGGAGGAGCAATATTTAACATGGAGGAGCATATTTATCATGGAGGAGCATATTTATCATGGAGAGCATATTTAACATGGAGGAGCATATTTATCATGGAGGAGCATATTTATCATGGAGGGGCATATTTAACATGGAGGAACATATTTAACATGGAGGAGCATCACCTTCTCACCATTAAATGTATTTAAGGAGGAAATCAACGCCTTTGCATCCTGAAGGGAGAATGTTTTAGGTTCAAATAGGTCCATGGGATATGAGTGCATTGCCAGCTGCATACAGTGCATTTGGACGGTAAGATGAAACCATCAATATCGCCACCTGCCGGCCTTTGGGCTAAAGCGAGAACAGTCTACAGCATTCTCTTTTATTTTTAGAAGTTAAATTGCAATATCGGCTGGTGGAAATAAAGTGAGGAGATATACAGTATTTATTTCAGCCTAATCCTGGATCAAATCTCTCAGAAGTGTGTTTTTTACAAAGTAGCCTACACTGTAGAGCAGTGGTTCCCAAACTGTGGGGCCGGCAGGGGGGCTTGAAAGTTGTCATAGTATAATGCACAAGGTGCATCATCAGTTCCTCTTGTCATGTCAGTCATTGCAGACCTTAGAGTCCTTATTTTCGGACAACAGTGCCATCTAGTGGGGATGTAAGGAAATACGGTACTATATGACATTGGCCATCTATTCTATTAATGTAAAAATGATTGTTGCATAAAACCAGTTACTTTCTTATCTGATTAATTTACATTGGGCTTTTAATCCATACAGAAAGTATGTGAAATTGTAACAGTAGAACCCAATGCACTAGAAAAGGACATTTACACTACAGCCTACTATACTAGCCCACTATACTAGCCCACTATACTAGCCCACTATACTAGCCCACTATACTAGCCCACTATAACCCACTACGATTACTCTACACCTTCAAACCAGCCCATGGCGGTGAATTTGAAGCAATGGACTTCTCTCACTGGTGCTGTGAATATACCTGTATCAGAGGAGAAACAGAGCGAGATCAACACTGGAGCAGCCTGTTAGTGATGTTGGACCCGGTGCCTGTTGCTGCACCCTGTGTGTTGGCTATGCCCTCCCAGGCCCACCCATGGCTCCGCCTCTGCCCCACTGGGGTGCCAGGCCGAGGCAATCGGAATAAGTTTTCCCCACAAAAGCATTTTATTACAGACAGAAATACTCCTGTTTCATCAGCTGTCCTGGTGGCTGGTCTCAGACGATCCCTAATTATTACAGACAGAAATACTCCTGTTTCAACAACTGTCCTGGTGGCTGGTCTCAGACGATCCCTAATTATTTCAGACAGAAATACTCCTGTTTCAACAACTGTCCTGGTGGCTGGTCTTAGACGATCCCTAATTATTACAGACAGAAATACTCCTGTTTCAACAACTGTCCTGGTGGCTGGTCTCAGACGATCCCTAATTATTACAGACAGAAATACTCCTGTTTCAACAACTGTCCTGGTGGCTGGTCTCAGACGATCCCTAATTATTACAGACAGAAATACTCCTGTTTCAACAACTGTCCTGGTGGCTGGTCTTAGACGATCCCTAATTATTACAGACAGAAATACTCCTGTTTCAACAACTGTCCTGGTGGCTGGTCTCAGACGATCCCTAATTATTACAGACAGAAATACTCCTGTTTCAACAACTGTCCTGGTGGCTGGTCTTAGACGATCCCTAATTATTACAGACAGAAATACTCCTGTTTCAACAACTGTCCTGGTGGCTGGTCTCAGACGATCCCGCAGGTGAAGAAGCTGGATGTGGAGGTCCTGGGCTGGCGTGGTTACACGTGGCCTGCGGTTGAGGCCGGTTAGACATACTGCCAAATTCTCTAAAACGAAGTTGAAGGTGGCTTATGGTAGAGAAATTAACATTCAATTATCTGTCAACAGCTCTGGTGGACATTCCTGCAGTCAGCAGCCAATTACACACTCCCTTAAACCTTGAGACATCTGTGGCATTGTGTTGTGTGACAAAGCTGCACATTTTATAGTGGCCTTTCATTGTCCCCAGCACAAGGTGCACCTGTGTTATGATCATGCTGTTTAATCAGCTTCTTGATATGCCACACCTGTCAGGTGGATGGATTATCTTGGCAAAGGAGAAATGCTCACTAACAGGGATGTAAACCAATGTGTGTACAACATTTTACAGAAAATGTCTGGGATCTTTTATTTCAGCTCATGAAATATGGGACCAACACTTTACATGTTGCGTTTATATTGTTGTTCAGTATATAAAAAATAAAACAGAAATGGTAACATGAGAAATAAATACACAGTGAATAACATAGCTATATACAGGAAGTACCAGGTAATAACATGGCTATATACAGGAAGTACCAGATAATAACATAGCTATATACAGGAAGTACCAGGTAATAACATGGCTATATACAGGAAGTACCAGGTAATAACATGGCTATATACAGGAAGTACCAGGTAATAACATGGCTATATACAGGAAGTACCAGGTAATAACATAGCTATATACAGGAAGTACCAGGTAATAACATGGCTATATACAGGAAGTACCAGGTAATAACATGGCTATATACAGGAAGTACCAGGTAATAACATAGCTATATACAGGAAGTACCAGGTAATAACATGGCTATATACAGGAAGTACCAGGTAATAACATGGCTATATACATGGAGTACCAGGTAATAACATGGCTATATACAGGAAGTACCAGGTAATAACATGGCTATATACAGGAAGTACCAGGTAATAACATGGCTATATACAGGGAGTACCAGGTAATAACATGGCTATATACAGGGAGTACCAGGTAATAACATGGCTATATACAGGGAGCACCAGTGTGTGTGTGCTTGTGTGTGCTTGTGTGCGTGTGGCGTCAGTATGCATGTGTGCGCGTGCTATGTGTGTGTGGGCGTATGTAGAGTGTATGTGTGTGTTAGGATGTCAGTGGAAGTATGTGTGAGTGTGTGGGTAGAGTCCAGTGTGTGTTCATAGAATCAGTGTAAGAGAGTTAGTGCAAAAAAGGGTCAATGCAGGTAGTCCAGGTAACCATTAGCTATTGAGCAGCTTTGTTTAGGAGTCTTATGGCTTAGGGATAGAAGCTGTTCAGGGTCCTGTTGGTTCCAGAATTGGCGCTCTGGTACCGCTTGCCGTGCTGTAGCAGAGAGAACAGTCTATGACTAGGGTGGCTGGAGTCTTTGACAATTTTTAGAGCCTTCCTCTGGGTAGTGCGTACGGCCCAGTACATCACTGGGGCCAAGCTTCCTGCCATCCAGGACCTTTTATACCAGGCGGTGTCAGAGGAAAGCCCCCAAAATGTCAAAGACTCCAGCCACCCCAGTCATAGACTGTTCTCTCTGTTACCGCATGACAAGCGGTACCGGAGCGCAAAGTCTAGATCCAAAAGGCTTCTTAACAGCTTCTACCCCCAAAACATAAGACTCCTCGAGACAGCAGGTGAGGGCGAGAGATGGTCGAAAACAGCATGACAACATGTGGTGAACAGGTCAAGGTTCAATAGCTACAGGCAGAACAGTTGAATTGGCGTTGAATTGACGTCTGTGGCCAGTGGGATTACCGTTTACACAATGGCAGATATGGATTCGCTCCAGTTGGTCATGTGACATGTTTTCTCAACTCTGATTCGCAGAAATTTTCTCTTTCTCTTATTCGTGAAGATTATACAATGTGATGCCCTATTTGACCGCTGGAGGGCGGCAAAACACTGTGCTGTAAAGACCACATAGGGAATACCTGTACTGAAACGCATGAGCATCTTGTCCAATCTATTCTACAGGCATAAAGGATTATACTTCTGCATGGCTGTCATTTTAAAACCACCATTTACACTTTTTACCTGGGGAACAATTGATATGTTTCCTCAAAATGACATGCTACTTCACATACTCATTTTACTCCTATAGTTATAGACCTGATTTACTCCTGTAGTTATAGACCTGATTTACTCCTATAGTTATAGACCTGATTTACTCCTATAGTTATAGACCTGATTTACTCCTATAGCTATAGACCTGATTTACTCCTATAGTTATAGACCTGATTTACTCCTATAGATATAGACCTGATTTACTCCTATAGATATAGACCTGATTTACTCCTATAGATATAGACCTGATTTACTCCTATAGATATAGACCTGATGATTTACTCCTATAGATATAGACCTGATTTACTCCTATAGATATAGACCTGATTTACTCCTATAGATAAATACCTGATTTACTCCTGTAGTTATAGGCCTGATTTACTCCTATTGCCATAGACCTGATTTACTCCTATAGTTATAGACCTGATTTACTCCTATAGATAAATACCTGATTTACTCCTGTAGTTATAGGCCTGATTTACTCCTGTAGTTATAGACCTGATTTACTCCTGTAGTTATAGGCCTGATTTACTCCTGTAGTTATAGGCCTGATTTACTCCTGTAGTTATAGACCTGATTTACTCCTGTAGTTATAGACCTGATTTACTCCTGTAGTTATAGGCCTGATTTACTCCTGTAGTTATAGACCTGATTTACTCCTGTAGTTATAGACCTGATTTACTCCTGTAGCTATAGGCCTGATTTACTCCTATAGTTATAGACCTGATTTACTCCTATAGATATAGACCTGATTTACTCCTGTAGTTATAGGCCTGATTTACTCCTGTAGTTATAGACCTGATTTACTCCTGTAGTTATAGGCCTGATTTACTCCTGTAGTTATAGGCCTGATTTACTCCTATAGTTATAGGCCTGATTTACTCCTGTAGTTATAGACCTGATTTACTCCTGTAGTTATAGACCTGATTTACTCCTGTAGTTATAGACCTGATTTACTCCTGTAGTTATAGACCTGATTTACTCCTGTAGTTATAGGCCTGATTTACTCCTGTAGTTATAGGCCTGATTTACTCCTATAGTTATAGGCCTGATTTACTCCTGTAGTTATAGACCTGATTTACTCCTGTAGTTATAGACCTGATTTACTCCTGTAGCTATAGGCCTGATTTACTCCTGTAGTTATAGGCCTGATTTACTCCTGTAGTTATAGACCTGATTTACTCCTGTAGTTATAGGCCTGATTTACTCCTGTAGTTATAGGCCTGATTTACTCCAGTAGCTACACTATAGGCCTAATGTGACATGAAATACCTGAGTCGGTACCTCACCAGGGCAGTAATGGACCAACTGAAGACTGTGCCAGGTGTCAGCTTAGCATTGCAAAAACTGGGTCAAAAACACTAGCGCTATTTCTATGAAAATTCCAAGACAAAATGATGGTACTTTAAAGTTGAAACATGAAATTAGATTTCAGCGTTTACATCTAAACATTTTTAATCTGTTTATAAATACTGTAACGACCCAAATCCGTGCAATTTCAAATTACCTTGAGGAACAGAGAAGCTTAACTGCTTACCGAAGCTATTTCTGCTGTGTTTTCACACATTCATTTGCATGTCTCTGTATTGACATGTTATTACAGTAATACCCACCTACACCAGAGAGAAATTACCACAGATAACGGATGCGTCACAAATGGCACCCTTTACCCTAGATAGTGCACTAGTTTTGATCAGGGCCCATAGGGCCAGGAATTACCAGAGATAACACCTTCAAACAGCTCATTCATGTCAGAGAGACTGAGACCATAATGACGTCTTGGAGGAGTACTGTGTTTTTTTAAATACATTTTTTAATTGGCGTTTTACATGGTACTTTTATACGCAGTCGTTACATAACAAAGATATTCTTTATTATAAACACATTGCATTTGGTGTAGTAGTGTGGTACAGATACTGTACTTCCACTGGAGGCTGCTGAGGGGAGGATGGCTCATAATAAAGTCTTGAATGGAGTATAATGTCTGGAATGGAATGTTATCAAACACATGTGTTTACCATGTTGCCATTCCATTCACTACATTTCAGACAATAGTTTTAGCTAAGCTGATCAATAAGCTAGAAGAAGAGCTGGAGAAGACATAACCTCTGGAATAGATCTGACAATACTATGGGTAGCTTTGTTGTTTTCTATCTGCACGTCTTTATCATACCTGTTATGTGATAGACAGACAATCTGTCCTGTTCTGTGATAGACAGACAATCTGTCCTGTTCTGTGATAGACAGACAATCTGTCCTGTTCTGTGATAGACAGACAATCTGTCCTGTTCTGTGATAGACAGACAATCTGTCCTGTTCTGTGATAGACAGACAATCTGTCCTGTTCTGTGATAGACAGACAATCTGTCCTGTTCTGTGATAGACAGACAATCTGTCCTGTTCTGTGATAGACAGACAATCTGTCCTGTTCTGTGATAGACAGACAATCTGTCCTGTTCTGTGATAGACAGACAATCTGTCCTGTTCTGTGATAGACAGACAATCTCTCCTGTTGGTATAATATAGTATGTTGGAGTGACACGAAACAGGAAACTACAAACTCTATTTGAGAAATGCTTCTTATTGAGCAACAAACCAACCAAACCACAAAAGCATTAATTCCTCCTCAGTCAAGTCTTCACACACTGTAAATACGGTTCTGAGAGAGAGAGTGGGCGTACTTTCTGGCTGCATCCCAAAAGACACCCTACTCCCTACATTGTGCACTATTTTGGACCAGAGCCCACAGGGAAAAGGGGGCCATTTGGGATGCTCTCCTGGATCAGTCCTACCCAGGATGCTCCTCATCTACATGGCCACAGGCCATTCTATCAAATATTTGTGACAAACCATATTCCTTTGTCAAGCGTATCACACCCCGGGTGTGGCTGAATACCAACCACCTGTAGCTGCTATTATAGTAAGCAGCTAGGTTGAGGCAGTTACTAGCCTGAAGAGAAGTCTATAAACATCTCAATGGAGGCCTTGGTTACATTATCAACTCAAAGTAAGGATGTCTTTCATGGACCCTGGTCAAACGTAGTGCATTATATAAGTCTATGAAATCATGTCCAGACAGGGTTCACTTGTTCCATTGGTTTAATAAAGCCTCCCTGACTTCTGATCCACAGTTTATATATTGGCTGCTGGTGGTAAAACAAACAGAGCTTTACAAATCTGGACAAGCAATAAGGAGCGTTTCCCATGTCAAGCCTCTTTCCTGCCTACTGAATGTCTCTGCCCTCCAGACATATCTGCTGTACATTTGGGCTGGCTGGCGAGCCAAGGGTTTTAAACTCTCCTCAATCTGATTGGCTACAGCAGTCCAGAATTAGGCTTCCTTCGAGGCACATACAGTCCAGAATGAGGCTTCCTTTGAGGCACATACTGTCTAGAATGAGGCTTCCTTTGAGGCACATACAGTCCAGAATGAGGCTTCCTTTGAGGCACATACTGTCTAGAATGAGGCTTCCTTTGAGGCACATACAGTCCAGAATGAGGCTTCCTTTGAGGCACATACAGTCCAGAATGAGGCTTCCTTTGAGGCACATACAGTCCAGAATGAGGCTTCCTTTGAGGCACATACAGTCCAGAATGAGGCTTCCTTTGAGGCACATACTGTCCAGAATGAGGCTTCCTTTGAGGCACATACAGTCCAGAATGAGGCTTCCTTTGAGGCACATACAGTCCAGAATGAGGCTTCCTTTGAGGCACATACAGTCCAGAATGAGGCTTCTGAACACACTATCATTATAAAGTATACTGGCCTGCTAGCTACAGTGGCATCTCAACCTACAATAGTTGATGGCTTTTACACACTGCTCATTATGTGGCAGAGTGATTGTTAATGGCATTTTCTCCATGCTCATTTTGTGGCTGTTTGATTTACCATGTTGCCCTTCCCACTCTACTGCTGCTAGCCTAGCCTGCTGCTAAATACACAGTTACAGTTATGAGACACTGTTACTGTATTTAGCTCCATCATGCATCATCAGTGTCTCATAACTGTTACTGTATTTAGCTCCATCATGCATCATCAGTGATGAGACAATGATGATGCATGATGGATTTAAATACAGTAACAGTTATGAGACAATGATGATGCATGATGGAGCTAAATACAGTAACAGCTATGAGACAATGATGATACATGATGGAGCTAAATACAGTAACAGTTATGAGACAATGATGATGTTTGATGGATTTAAATACAGTAACAGTTATGAGACACTGATGATGCATGATGGAGCTAAATACAGTAACAGTTATGCATCACTGATGATACATGATGGAGCTAAATACAGTAACAGTTATGCATCACTGATGATACATGATGGAGCTAAATACAGTAACAGTTATGCATCACTGATGATACATGATGGAGCTAAATACAGTAACAGTTATGCATCACTGATGATACATGATGGAGCTAAATACAGTAACAGTTATGCATCACTGATGATACATGATGGAGCTAAATACAGAAATTGAACACATATCATGCAGTGAGTGTAGAGCCTCTGTAGTGGATGACGACGTGCATCATTTCCACTCTGTCACATGTACATTACTGGTTCAAATGTGTTTTTGTGGCAACTTGTAGGCTATAGAATGAACACAAATGATCTAACTTGTGTTTGGTATCAAGCTGAAACCCTCAGGTGATTCCCAGTCTGGTTTACCCCCTCCTTGGGAAGCATTGTACCTACTACCTGGGGTGGTTGGCTAATCTTTTTTCCTGGACTCTGTTTGTAGACATTTGTGGTTGTGGTATGCACACTGTAGTGATTACATCAGGAACTAATTCCTTTATCAGCAAAGGCAACACCTTGATAACATCCTCCAATAGAGAATTGTTTCTAAGAACTAAAGGGTTAATGCATTTGAACTCAATCACTTTCTGACAGCCAACCTTTTGATTTCAACAAAAAGGCTGAGACAACATGCTCTTGAATAAAGGGTGGGTGTCATTTCAATCATAGAAATTAAATTTATAGAATGGACTTATCCATTCAGACCACTGCAATTTAGCTGGTACACCATTGACTTTTGAATTTAATTGAAATGTTAACTTCTAATTACTACCACAAAGATGATCTCCGTTCCACCCACCGTTGCATGTTCATGTCTATTTGATCTGTATTTCAATGGTTTACTCTGGAAAGGGAGGGAAAGGTGGATACTAGTCAGTTGTACAACTGAATGCATTCAACTGAAATGTGTCTTCCTCATTTAACCCAACCCTCTGAACCAGAGAGGGGCGGGGCCTACCATTTGAAAGTAGAAATTTCAATTTGATTCCCATTTTATTATATTTACGCGTTTTTAGATAATTTATGTCAAAGCTTTAAAAATTACATAATTTTTTATAAAAAATACATTATAAAATAGTTTGATAACAATGTTTGTAAGCTTTTAAATCATATAAATCTCAAATGTTTATCTTTTCCAGTGATGAAGACATTGAAGTGTCATGGTTGGTTGGTTATGCAAAATGGATCACATTTGAGCATCTTTATCTTTTGAATGGTTTGGCATTGAGGTCCAAAGTCACTTTCTGATCACTTCTAAATGGGGAACAGGTATGGAAGGTTTCGCTCAAATCAAAAGGGGTGCTGTCAAAAAGTGATTGAATTCAAATGGATCTACCATATAGACATTTGGTTTGGCCATGACAACTACAACATCATTATCAATAACTTCTTGATTTGGACTGGATCCCCCTTATCAGCAAGGCAATACATTGATAATACCCTCCAATACATTGATAATACCCTCCAATACATTGATAATACCCTCCAATACATTGATAATACCCTCCAATACATTAATAATACCCTCCAATACATTGATAATACCCTCCAATACATTGATAATACCCTCCAATACATTGATAATACCCTCCAATACATTGATAATACCCTCCAATACATTGATAATACCCTCCAATATATTGATAATACCCTCCAATACATTGATAATACCCTCCAATACATTGATAATACCCTCCAATACATTGATAATACCCTCCAATACATTGATAATACCCTCCAATACATTAATAATACCCTCCAATACATTGATAATACCCTCCAATACATTGATAATACCCTCCAATACATTGATAATACCCTCCAATACATTGATAATACCCTCCAATACATTGATAATACCCTCCAATACATTAATAATACCCTCCAATACATTGATAATACCCTCCAATACATTGTATACTGGTAGAGTCTCTTGGCTACAACAACATCCTTAACTCAACTCCCTGAACAGATCAACATCCTTAACTAAACTCCCTGAACAGAACAACATCATTAACTCAACTCCCTGAACAGATCAACATCCTTAACTAAACTCCCTGAACAGAACAACATCATTAACTCAACTCCCTGAACAGATCAACATCCTTAACTAAACTCCCTGAACAGAACAACATCATTAACTCAACTCCCTGAACAGTACAACTTCCTTAACTCAACTCCATGAACAGTACAACATCCTTAACTCAACTCCATGAACAGTACAACATCCTTAACTCAACTCCATGAACAGTACAACATCCTTACCTCAACTTCCTGAACAGTACAACATCCTTAACTCAACTCCATGAACAGTACAACATCCTTAACTCAACTCCATGAACAGTACAACATCTCTCTGTAGAGAGATTAGTGATTGTGTTGTTGTGGGGGGATGGGTCTGTCTCTCTCTCTCTCTCTCTCTCTCGCTCTCTCTCTCTCTCTCTCTCTCTCTCTCTCTCTCTCTCTCTCTCTCTCTCTCTCTCTCTCTCTCTCTCTCTCTCTCTCTCTCTCTCTCTCTCTCTCTCTCTCTCTCACAGTGTAGTATAGTAGACTAAGCTAAGTGGTGCCCCAGCCAAGAAAATGTGATGTCATAGCAGCTGATAACAGCTTTCAGATGTGTTGTGGCCCTCTGCTCTGTGGCCAGCCAGCCAATGCTGTGACGCTAGGCTTATTCCATTACACATTACAGAGGCATTGGCGGAGTGGGCCACCCCAACGCCTGCCAAATAATCTCCCATCGATGGACATGCTGGAACAACACTGGACAAGATGTCACTTGAACAACACTGGAATGTAACTTGAACAACACTGGACAATATGTCACTTGAACAACACTGGACAAGATATCACTTGAACAACACTGGAATGTCACTTGAACAACACTGGACAAGATGTCACTTGAACAACACTGGACAAGATGTCACTTGAACGACACTGGACAAGATGTCACTTGAACAACACTGGACAAGATGTCACTTGAACAACACTGGACAAGATGTCCCTTGAACAACACTGGACAAGATGTCACTTGAACAACACTGGACAAGATGTCACTTGAACAACACTGGACAAGATGTCTCACAAACCATATTAGTAATAATAGTAATACTAGAGGTCATGGCGTTGTTAATGAAAATTAACATATGTATATTTATGTTAAGATATATTGTAAGAAACATCCCTACATTCCTGAATTGCCTCATTGATAATTGACATATTCTTTAATTTCAATTGATTCCTCGAAAGGATGATTTATTGTTATATAAGGACTTTCTTTGCAATACAGACATCTATTATATACCACACTGTAACAGTACAACATATATACAATATAGACATCTATTATATACCACACTGTAACAGTACAACATATATACAATATAGACATCTATTATATACCACACTGTAACAGTACAACATATATACAATATAGACATCTATTATATACCACACTGTAACAGTACAACATATATACAATATAGACATCTATTATATACCACACTGTAACAGTACATCATATATACAATATAGACATCTATTATATACCACACTGTAACAGTACAACATATATACAATATAGACATCTATTATATACCACACTGTAACAGTACAACATATATACAATATAGACATCTATTATATACCACACTGTAACAGTACAACATATATACAATATAGACATCTATTATATACCACACTGTAACAGTACAACATATATACAATATAGACATCTATTATATACCACACTGTAACAGTACAACATATATACAATATAGACATCTATTATATACCACACTGTAACAGTACAACATATATACATGCTTGTCATTGTTTGCTGCAGTGCCTACATTTAATTTAATATCCAACTTTTCAAACCACCATGAGTAGTTGATAGAAATCACTCCAGAGAAACTACTCCTGAGAAACTACTCCTGAGAAACTGCTCCTGAGAAACTACTCCTGAGAAACTACTCCTGAGAAACTGCTCCTGAGAAACTACTCCTGAGAAACTGCTCCAGATAAACTACTCCTGAGAAACTGCTCCAGAGAAACTGCTCCAGATAAACTGCTCCTGAGAAACTGCTCCAGAGAAACTGATCCAGAGAAACTGCTCCAGAGAAACTGCTCCAGAGAAACTGCTCCAGATAAACTACTCCTGAGAAACTACTCCTGAGAAACTGCTCCAGAGAAACTGCTCCAGAGAAACTGCTCCAGAGAAACTGCTCCTGAGAAACTGTTCCAGAGAAACTGCTCCAGAGAAACTGCTCCACTACTACTCTTAAGACTCAACACATAACATAGCAGTGCTTTATCAAGTCAAGGTTGGAAACAATGACAATATTTGAAAGAATCTAAGCTAGAAGTAAAATAAAGTCTCCCTCCCAGATGGCACTATACAGTATAGGGAATAGGATGCCATTTGGGACACAAACCAAAAGGCACTTCATGAAGAGAGAACGGATGTCTTCAACGTGATGTCATGGTGAAAGCCCTAATTTAATCAATATTCTTAAAACAAATATGAATTCTAATTGAACTTATAGACACAGAGGAATCTCATTTCAAAGAGATACATTGTTAGGATGGTTTAGAGGTGAAACGTACAATGAACCCGCCCTTCTAAGGGATCCATTAACTGGTAAATTAGATTTAAATTGATTCCATGGTGATATAGTGAGAAACAGATGTGACTGACATCTAGTTGGGGTAAAATTAAATACATGGCCTCTTGAGGATTACAGTGTTGTTACTGTAATACAGCTTTACTATACAGGTATAAGAATAACAGTGTTGTTACTGTAATACAGCTTTACTATACAGGTATAAGAATAACAGTGTTGTTACTGTAATACAGCTTTACTATACAGGTATAAGAATAACAGTGTTGTTACTGTAATACAGCTTTACTATACAGGTATAAGAATAACAGTGTTGTTACTGTAATACAGCTTTACTATACAGGTATAATAATAACAGTGTTGTTACTGTAATACAGCTTTACTATACAGGTATAAGAATAACAGTGTTGTTACTGTAATACAGCTTTACTATACAGGTATAAGAATAACAATGTGGTTACTGTAATACAGCTTTACTATACAGGTATAATAATAACAGTGTTGTTACTGTAATACAGCTTTACTATACAGGTATAATAATAACAATGTTGTTACTGTAATACAGCTTTACTATACTATACAGGTATAAGGTCTATCCCGATAGGATTGTCAGAGTTTGGATTAGACCTGCTCAGTCATAGTCTGTCCTTATTCACCTTCATAGCAGTAGATTATCTTCTGTCAATCAGCCTCTCTTCCTCTGACCTGAGGGAGTGTACCAATCACATAGCCGACCAGAACACCAATGGAGACCAGTTCTTTGAGAATGTATTTGGAAGATTTTGATCCAGTTGTTATGAAACCAGCAGCATGTTAGATTATTATTATTGAAACATGACTGATTGATCAGTAACTATTACAACCTGTAACTGATTGATCAGTAACTATTACAACCTGTAACTGATTGATCAGTAACTATTACAACCTGTAACTGATTGATCAGTAACTATTACAACCTGTAACATTGTAACAGTAACTATTAAAACCTGTAACATTGTAACAGTAAACCTAGATGAATGTAACATGAAAACCATTATACACTGAGTGGTTTGAGCCCTGAATGCTGATTTGCTAACAGACGTGGTATATCAGACCGTGTACCATGGGTATGACTACACATTTATTTTTACTGCTGTAATTACGTTGGTAACCAGTTTATAATAGCAATATATGGCCAGTATACCATGGCTAAGGGCTATGTCCTGGCACTTCGCGTTGCGTTGTGCATAAGAACAGCCCTTAGCCATGGTATATTGGCCATATACCACACCCCCCCATGCCTTATTGCATAACTATATCCTTGAGGTAAACTGATATATTAGAAGTACTTAAAACATAATAATAATTGAAACATTACTTATTCATCATAAACCGTTAAATCCATTATACCTTAGGCTATAGTTTACCTGAGGTAAGATAATATGTATATCTGAGGTAAGCTGACATGTATATCTGAGGTAAGTTGATATTCACCAAGTGAGGAAGCTACACTTTCAATACCAATAAAGAATGTCAAGTGAGGTGAGCCACAATATCCTAACCTCTATTTAACAACTGGCCATATGAAAAACATTTCCTTTATAATCAAAACCACTGCAGATGTCAAGTACCATAGTGTCAAGTACGTTCCATAGACTCCTCCCTCCAGTCTGTGTCCCAAATGGCAGCCTATTTTCTACATAGTGCATTACTTTTGACCAGGGCGCTGGGAATTGGATGCCATTTGAGACGCACACACACTTAGACCCACATCTGTTATCCCAGTGTCCCTCTGGACCCTCAGTTTAAAAACATGTTCTTGGAACAACATTCCTTAGCCGGTAAGAAACCGATTTTTGGATTGAATCATAAAACAATCATATTTAACAACTGGCCATATGAAAAACATTTCCTCCATAATCAAAACCACTGCAGAGGTCAAGTACCATAGTGTCAAGTACGTTCCATAGACTCCTCCCTCCAGTATGTGTCCCAAATGATACCCTATTCCCTACATAGTGCACTATAGATGAAGGATCTTCATTTGATGCTGAGATTGTTCCTGCACAGCAAACATGTAGCATGTAGGTAAGTAATTTCCACTTTGAAATGTCAGACTTGATTTGCCCTAACAAAAAATGTTTCAACCCCCGACAACAATTTCCAATAATCATAAATCCACATAATAATGAAGGTTTCCTGATGCTGCAGGATTATTCTTTTACTGTAGCAAACTGGCTCAAATTAAGATCCTACATCTGTACTTTTTACCAGGGTCCATGTGGCTCTGGTCAAAAGTAGTGCACTATATAGGGAATATTGAGTTGTTGAAGGTTAAGGATACGTCACCTTTTCTAACAGCAACACAACGGGAGTGAAGTGGGTGGAATACTGATAGAGAACTCCCAAGCTGAGAGCTTTAGACGGCCGTTAAAGAGTATACAATAACCTAGAAAAAAGCCCATAGTTTTCCATAAAGGGACTATGGTTTTAGGACTATGGACAGAGGAAGAGGCATATATACAGTCTGGTCCAAAAAAGACTATAAATAAAAATAAAAATAAATAACACAATCCTGAGCTATATTGTATACAAAACATAATGGGAAAATTATATTATTTTATACTCATACAATTGCTCAGAGAAAGAGATTTCATTTAACAAGTAAGGTCAAACAGGTTTTTGGCTAAAATGCCATAGTACCTGGCCAAGTTCATGATGTTGTTGACCGGTCCCCAGGACCAGTGGAAGCTAAATAACCCCCATAAGAGCTCAATGTTCATGTCATCTGACCATAGCACCTGTTCCAATCCTAGCGCTGATGTTAATGATGTTAATCAAACTCCAGGCGGTGCTATGGTCAGATGACATGAACATAGACCTCTTTGGCTACGCTCACCAGTGGTGCATTTGGCCTTCTGAAGAATAACGCAAAAGCAGAAAATACCTCATCTCATCCCTACTGTAAAATATGGTCATATCTCACCTCACCTCATCTCATCCCTACTGTAAAATATGGTCATATCTCACCTCACCTCATCTCATCCCTACTGTAAAATATGGTCATATCTCACCTCACCTCATCTCATCCCTACTGTAAAATATGGTCATATCTCACCTCACCTCATCTCATCCCTACTGTAAAATATGGTCATATCTGAACAGCATTAGTACACACTAAACGTAGCAAAACGTTTTGTAACAGAAAATGAAAGCAAGCGTTTCTTATTGGAAACAGAACACTAAGTGAGAAAGGATAGAATGCATTAGTTCTGGATGGCCCGTAGCCTTCCTGTCTTCCATGGGTGTGTGGGACGTGGGGATGTGGGTGGAAGTAGCAGGGAACATAGCTGAACAAGCTAGGAGGGTGTACTGAGCCAGAGCCTGAGCCACTTTAGAAGTAGAACAGCATTTCCCTCTGAGGGGGGAGAGAGACAGAGAGAGAAACATACAGAGCAGAGAGGGAGAGGGAGAGAGAGACAGAGAGAGAGAGAGAGAGAGAGAGAAACACATACAGAGAGAGAGAGAGAGAGAGAGAGAGAGAGAGAGAGAGAGAGAGAGAGAGAGAGAGAGAGAGAGAGAGAGGGAGAGAGGGAGAGAGAGAGAGAGAGAGAGGGAGAGAGACAGAGAGACAGAATCACACACAGAGAGGGGGGGAGAGAGAGAGAGAGAGAGAGAGGGGGGGGTGAGAGAGAGAGAGGGGGGGTGAGAGAGAGAGAGAGAGAGAGAGAGTGGGGGGTGAGAGAGAGAGAGAGAGAGAGAGAGAGAGGGGGGGGTGAGAGAGAGAGAGAGAGGGGGGGGGGGGTGAGAGAGAGAGAGAGGGGGGGGGGGGTGTGAGAGAGAGAGAGAGAGAGAGAGAGAGAGAGAGAGAACCCCACACACACCAACACAATCACTAATCTCTCTACAATCATCTGCTTATGGGATATAGAATATAAATATGATGATAGCTTCACAAACTAACACATAGAAAAATCAATAGAGATAATGTTCAGTCATTAATATACAGTAGTCATACAGTCTATAATAGAGATAATGGTCAGTCATTAAGTTACAGTAATTATACAGTCTATAATATAGATCATGTTCAGCCATTAAGTTACAGTAATTATACAGTCTATAATAGAGATAATGGTCAGTCATTAAGTTACAGTAATTATACAGTCTATAATAGAGATAATGGTCAGTCATTAAGTTACAGTAATTATACAGTCTATAATAGAGATAATGGTCAGTCATTAAGTTACAGTAATTATACAGTCTATAATAGAGATAATGGTCAGTCATTAAGTTACAGTAATTATACAGTCTATAATAGAGATAATGTTCAGTCATTAAGTTACAGTAATTATACAGTCTATAATAGAGATAATGTTCAGTCATTAAGTTACAGTAATTATACAGTCTATAATAGAGATAATGTTCAGTCATTAAGTTACAGTAATTATACAGTCTATAATAGAGATAATGTTCAGTCATTAAGTTACAGTAATTATACAGTCTATAATAGAGATAATGTTCAGTCATTAAGTTACAGTAATTATACAGTCTATAATAGAGATAATGTTCAGTCATTAGGTTACAGTAATTATACACCCTATTCCCTATACAGTGTGCAATTTGGGGGACATACTTGGTTGATGCAACTCTCAACCTCATTTGCAACAGACAGAGAGCGCGAGCAGGAGAGAAGTACATTCTTATTAGAAGAGATGTTAAGTGTAGCAGACCAGGGTACTGTTGGGGTCATGTTGTATGTACTGACTCAGACCAGGGTACTGTTGGGGTCATGTTGTATGTACTGACTCAGACCAGGGTACTGTTGGGGTCATGTTGTATGTACTGACTCAGACCAGGGTACTGTTGGGGTCATGTTGTAAGTACTGACTCAGACCAGGGTACTGTTGGGGTCATGTTGTATGTACTGACTCAGACCAGGGTACTGTTGGGGTCATGTTGTATGTACTGACTCAGACCAGGGTACTGTTGGGGTCATGTTGTATGTACTGACTCAGACCAGGGTACTGTTGGGGTCATGTTGTATGTACTGACTCAGACCAGGGTACTGTTGGGGTCATGTTGTAAGTACTGACTCAGACCAGGGTACTGTTGGGGTCATGTTGTATGTACTGACTCAGACCAGGGTACTGTTGGGGTCATGTTGTATGTACTGACTCAGACCAGGGTACTGTTGGGGTCATGTTGTATGTACTGACTCAGACCAGGGTACTGTTGGGGTCATGTTGTATGTACTGACTCAGACCAGGGTACTGTTGGGGTCATGTTGTATGTACTGACTCAGACCAGGGTATCCTCAGTGTGTTATGCAGAAAAACACAAATATCATTTTTTTAGGATGTAAACCGGAAATATGAATCACTGTTGATACATCCTGTTCTGATCTAATGAGATGGATGTGGGAGTTTCTACAGCCTAGAATCAAGGCTTTTCCCAGTCATGAAGGTCGAAGCCCCTCTTGGTTCTCATTGGTGAAGACTAAACTCAAGTTAAGGGTTATATGTCAGACTCTACTTTACCACTATTCCCAACATCTTATACCCTAGAGGTTGTAATTAAACCCTTTTTAAGGTGATATAACTATAAGGTGGTATCATTAACTATAAGGTGGTATCATTAACTATAAGGTGGTATCATTAACTATAAGGTGGTATCATTAACTATAAGGTGGTATCATTAACTATAAGGTGGTATCATTAACTATAAGGTGGTATCATTAACTATAAGGTGGTATCATTATAATAGGGCTGTGAAAACAATAGCCGAATGGCTTTGGACTGAGCATTTCTCAACATTTATTTATGGAGAGCAATTCCCATCTAATAACAGGTAGTGTCCATTTATTCACAGTAGTGTGATGAATAATTATAGCTTTCTTCAGTGGAAATACAAAATGTATAAAAATGCCAAATATACCAAAAGCTAAATCAAGCAGATTTTACGACTATTTAACCATGTTAATCATTATTGAAACATGCAAACTACAAACATTTAAACAGTTAAAGATAATGAATACATGACAACTAGATACAAATATGTTATAAAAATGTATTCATACAAAAGTCAAGAGCCGGCCTATAACATGAGTACAAACAAAGTGAGCGTGTGTTTAGATAGATAGATAGATAGATAGATAGATAGGTAGGTAGGTAGGTAGGTAGGTAGGTAGGTAGGTAGGTAGGTAGGTAGGTAGGTAGGTAGGTAGGTAGGTAGGTAGGTAGGTAGGTAGGTAGGTAGGTAGGTAGGTAGGTAGGTAGGTAGGTAGGTAGGTAGGTAGGTAGGTAGGTAGGTAGGTAGGTAGATAGATAGATAGATAGATAGATAGATAGATAGATAGATAGATAGATAGATAGATAGATAGATAGATAGATAGATAGATAGATAGATAGATAGATAGATAGATAGATAGATAGATAGATAGATAGATAGATAGATAGATAGATAGATAGATAGATAGATAGATAGATAGATAGATAGATAGATAGATAGATAGATAGATAGATAGATAGATAGATAGATAGATAGATAGATAGATAGATAGATAGGTACTTTATTGATCCCCCGGGTGGGAAATTTCATTGTCAAGCAGCTACAACAAAACACAGGGCAGGTGCAAAATGCCACAACGAAAGTACACAAAAGACAGATACACGGTACATGATACATAGAGCGGCAGTATGTAGCGGCAGTATGTATGTGTGTAAATGCTTGTGTGCATGTGTGTGTATGTTAATTTCCCATCATAAAACTGTATCCCCAGTCCCCAATCAAATAGGTTCATCGATACCACAAAAAAAATGAAATGTTGTAATGGACACTAAAATATGGAGCTTTGTATTAAATGCGTTATGAAGAAAATCATAGGTCTACTGTTGCCTGCTTACTACAGGTTCACCAGAATCCCAAAGTATTAGTACAAACAATCACAGAAAACAGTATTGGCATTAATTAAAAAAACAACAACATAAGGCTACTATTATATATTAACTATTACGGTCACAACCTGGTTATTAACAATATTGGGGTGTTAACATGTTAGTTTTTATATATAAATAGATGTGGGACACAAAGAAGGAAGAGCAGAACAGTGTAGCCCATCATGCATTGCTCTAAAAACATTGCCCCCAAAAATGTTATTTTCCTATGAATGAAGTCACACAAAAATGTGTATTTTTCTACTAATTAAGTCTCACAAGAATGTGTGTCTATTCACACAAATTAAGAAACACAAAAACGCACAACATTTTCGGAAATACTTGATGTACATATTTGCCCGAATTGAGTGTGAGATTGTGTTGGAATCTCACACAGACAGTAGATTTCCCTTCAATTCCACTTCAACACTGACTGGACTGTAAACAGTGACTGTGAGGGACTTTTACTTTCAGAATGACCCAGTACCATTGCTTCATGTGGTTTACAGGAAGAGGTGGCCCTCCTTATAGGAAAGACTCAGAGGCTGTATGTGGCATGTGAGTGGAGCATCATACCAAAAGTGAAACTTAAAGGAGTCTTAAGAGCAGCAGGTCATCTTAGCTCCAGTCCTGCTTGGAGTGGACCCACTGCAGCGACAGACTGTGACACTAGGCTATTCTCCAGACGAGGCCATCCGGCAGATTAGAAGTTCGAGTTTCTGACTCACAAAAAGTCCCATGGGATTTATCACTAGAGTAGAGAGTAAAGGGTGTAGGGGCTGTTATCATTGTCTAACATAGTCTGGCTGCATTCAAAACCTGCCCCGTCAGTCTCACACTGTCATGATTGTTGTTCGTATAATCATGCCTAACTTCAAATGGGCACAATTACTATCTCACCTCTCCTCTCTCTCATGCTCTTTAAACGTATGTGTCCCAAATGTCACCCTATTCCTTAGTTATATAGCGCTATGAGCCCTGATAAGGTAGTACACTATAAAGGGAACTGAGTGCCATTTCAGATGCGGACAAGATAAAGTACACTCTTAGAAAAAAGGTTCCAAAAGGGTTCTGCAGCTGTCCTGATTTGAGAACCCTTTTAAGTTCAGGGAGAACTCATTTGGGTTCCATGTAGAACCTTCTGTAGAAAGGGTTCTATATGGAACCTAAAAAGGTTCTACCTTGAACAAATTTGGTTCTAGCTGGAACCAAAAGGGGTTCTTCAAACGGTGCTCTTATGGGGACAGCCAAATAACTCTTATAGGTTCTAGATGGCAGCCTTTTTTCTAAGAGTGTATTATGGTGTATGTTGGGAGTTCTCAGTAAGGAAGTTTAGAGATATTTCAAAGAACAGCTACCCTCACTTCTCTTGGTCAGAACACTTCTCACATTTAGTAGAAAATAACATGAGGAGTAGGAAGAAATTACTTGCATCATACTGTAAAACACAGTATGATCCCCTGCCACCATGTGGTTTCACATCAGGTTAATAGTGAAGACCACGTGTCAATCTAACTTTTGTTTCACATCTTCCTATAGACTCTTGTAGATGTCTCTTTAGGTTCTATCATGTTGGGTCATTTCAATTGAAAAGAGAGCAGGCTGTTTGTCTTACTTGCTCATGTATTTTGAAAGTTGTCAAAGCAGAGAGTGAGTGTTGTGTATATTATAATGTAGCTGTCCCTTGATGATGACACAACAAGTAAAACATGTTCTGGATTCAGAAACCTACTCTTTTTATTGTTGATTTATTCATAAACATCAAAGGAAACAATTAACACGTTTTCAAAGAGACAGCATATTGTAAACCAAAACAAATCAGTCAAAACAACAGTTCAACAGTTAAACCAAGGCAAGTCGCCTTTTAGTCAATAGTCATGTGTCCCTCTCATAGTCAAAACGATCTATCTATCTATCTATCTATCTATCTATCTATCTATCTATCTATCTATCTATCTATCTATCTATCTATCTATCTATCTATCTATCTATCTATCTATCTATCTATCTATCTATCTATCTATCTATCTATCTATCTATCTATCTATCTATCTATCTATCTATCTATCTATCTATCTATCTATCTATCTATCTATCTATAGTGCACTACTTTTGACCAGAGCCCCTTTGAACCCTAGTCAAAAGTAGTGCACTATGGGGATTAGGTTGCCTGGCTACCATCCATATCGCTCCGGACAACTAACATTCATTCTCCACGATGAGTTTAGATATGCCTTCCTCCCTCCCTGACGATTTCTAGAACGCAAACACATTCTGACCGTTCTGACCGTCCCAGAAACCGATGGGCTGGGCCAGAGCCGGCATACATGATAACGTTATCAACTTCTCTACTCTGACTGACTAGACGATCCAATCGCTGATTTATTTGTTTTGTATAATGGATGGTAGTTTCAGACTGAATGTATGTAACGATGATGGAGTAGTCAGGCAAGAAAAGGGGGCAATTTGGGACGCACACTCTGACATGTAATTTTCCATTGGGTACACACCAACTGTGTCTACTTCACAGAATATGATGTCATACACAGCCGTTTGTCTTCCCTTTCAAACCATTATTGTTACTGATCCATTACACGGTAATATGTATCATTGATCACATTGATTGTTCATCATCATAGTGATATATTATGACATTGTACTGTATCTTCGATATGTTGTCAACTTTCAGAAAAGCCCTGTTTATACCTGGTGCTAATAGGCCCTGTTTATACCTGGTGCTAATAGGTCCTTCGTCCTAATCTTGTCTACATTCTGAGTGTGTCTACATTTACAGAAAAATGTCTACACATGGTATTAAAATGTCTGTTACTGTCCACCGTGTCTGCATTGGGACCAGATGTCCTATACAAATTATTTCACATCTAAAAATAATATGTATTTATTTATTGTAAGACACATTGCTGTAATCAGTCAATGGTGCCACCGGTCAATGATGTAGAGGGTGGAATATTGATGATTTAAAAGATCAGGACAAAGTGTTCAAGTTAGAACCTGGTATAAACAGGGCTAATGTGTAGTTAGAACCTGGTATAAACAGGGCTAATGTGTAGTTAGAACCTGGTATAAACAGGGCTAATGTGTAGTTAGAACCTGGTATAAACAGGGCTAATGTGTAGTTAGAACCTGGTATAAACAGGGCTAATGTGTAGTTAGAACCTGGTATAAACAGGGCTAATGTGTAGTTAGAACCTGGTATAAACAGGGCTAATGTGTAGTTAGAACCTGGTATAAACAGGGCTAATGTGTAGTTAGAACCTGGTATAAACAGGGCTAATGTGTAGTTAGAACCTGGCATAAACAGGGCTAATGTGTAGTTAGAACCTGGTATAAACAGGGCTAATGTGTAGTTAGAACCTGGTATAAACAGGGCTAATGTGTAGTTAAAACCTGGTATAAACAGGGCTAATGTGTAGTTAGAACCTGGTATAAACAGGGCTAATGTGTAGTTAGAACCTGGTATAAACAGGGCTAATGTGTAGTTAGAACCTGGTATAAACAGGGCTAATGTGTAGCATCTTGTCTACCTTACATGTTTGTATCCAAACCCTTTCAAACAGACACTGTAAAGTAAACCATGTTATACTGTATAACACTTTCAAACAGACACTGTAAAGTAAACCATGCTATACCTCATCTAAACCCTTTTTATGTGCTGATAAACCCTTTTCTTTGTCTTGATCATGAGGGGTCAGGTCATCTCTCTGTTAGTTGTCTTTGCACTCCAAATACCTGAAATAGTGCCTTTAAAATGGCATCATGGGATTAGCCTAACAGATCACAGGGATGCTGGAAAATGTCAACCCAGTACAGCATTAGATCAACCCAGCACAGCATCAGGTGCCTGACTACAGCATCAGGTGCCTGACTACAGCATCAGGTGCCTGACTACAGCATCAGGTGCCTGACTACAGCATCAGGTGCCTGACTACAGCATCAGGTGCCTGACTACAGCATCAGGTGCCTGACTACAGCATCAGGTGCCTGACTACAGCATCAGGTGCCTGACTACAGCATCAGGTGCCTGACTACAGCATCAGGTGCCTGACTACAGTGCTTGTAGATTCTACTGCTTGACATTCCTTCACTTACATGTATAAAAACACATTTCTCTCATATCTCTCATATTGAAATTAATACAATCTCAGAAACATGCCATAAACCTTCTCCCCAAAGAGGAGCAGTTGTTTTCAGGAATGAAAGATCCACACACAGCTCTGATTTAATTTAGACACACCATCCATTGTCCCATCAACAACCTTTCATATGATTTAGACAGGAATTATTTTTATTTGTATTTTTAACCTTTATTTAACTAGGCAAGTCAGTTAAGAACCAATTCTGATTTACAATGACGGCCTACACCGGCCAATGACGGCCTACACCACCAGACGACGATGGGCCAATTGTGCGTCGCCCTATGGGACTCCCAATCACAGTCGGTTGTGATACAGTCTGGAATTGAAATAGGTTGTCTGTAGTGACGCCTCTAGCACTGAGATGCAGTGTCTTAGACCACTGCGCCACTCGGGAGCCCAAAATAAATATGTGACCATAAAACATATGAATACTATTTTACTGATTTCAACACAAACGACTTTACACAACAAATTGTTCCTAAGTACTCACACCTACTTCAGTACATACAAAGTAATATTACACCCCCATCAACATCCACCTCAATAAATAATGTATATTATGGAACTATAAATCACACCAACATGTCAGAAGGTTGTACTCATCATTTTCACTCAATCTTGAACTTTAAGAACGTTGAATACATTTTGTACAAAAATATAATAATAATTATTAGTGACTTCAAAAGCCTTATTCAAGTTTTAAAAAACACTTATTTTCCATGAAGATCACAAAAATTATTTGACAGATTATTATTTTTTATTTCTCTCTATACACTAAAGACATACATAATTATCATCAACTATACATGTACTGTATATGTATAGAGCTATATGAAAGTAAATTCAGTGCACCAAATAGGTCATTGAATCTTTCATACAATGTGTAGGCATCAAGAAAGCCAGTATTCTATCTGTTCGGTCACTGCAGTGAAGTTTTGTTTTGTTTTGACAATAGTAAGCAAATTCAAGTTTTACATACTATATTGACAAACACATTTCCACTGTAGGAATAAAAAAAAGTCAGAAAAAACTAAGTATCAAATAGTTTCCAAAGACATTTCTATACTGTGTCCATGTTGGGACCACAGATACATATAATTTCTACACTGTGTCCATGTTGGGACCACAGATACATATCATTTCTATACTGTGTCCATGTTGGGACCACAGATACATATCATTTCTACACTGTGTCCATGTTGGGACCACAGATACATATAATTTCTATACTGTGTCCATGTTGGGACCACAGATACATATAATTTCTACACTGTGTCCATGTTGAGACCACATTTAATATCAGACAAGATTTAATGTTTTGATTTATGTGCAATATATTGTATTTCCCCAAAATGTAAACAAGACACTAAATCCATCCAGTTCCTTTCCACAGAAATCATAAATATCAGAGATACATTTTGCATAAATAAATTGCTCCAGAAATGTTCTAAAACAGGAAATAAAAGTAACCATCTAGTTTTGATCAAAAGCCCTTCTCTTGTTACTTCAGTCTAGCTTTCTGCTGTCCAACCCTGTGTCTGTCTATAATACAACAAGTTCATCCAGAATGTCTCTGAAAATGTATTTCTGACACAGTGTAGTTCAGGTTAACACAGCGCTGATTGCCATGGAGCAAAGAGAAACATTTTCAGTTTTATAGCTGATCTCATGCTATTCGACACATTTTGCCATCAGGCTGAGAGAAAATGTTGCAGTTTTCCAGCTAATTTCCTGTAATTCTCAAACAAATACATGATCTACATCACATTACATCCAATGGATTTGATCAAAATTGTGATACTCTGACCAATTGCTTTTTTGTGTGAAAAAGCCAAATCTTAATTTGGCATTACTTCAAAACACAGTTTTTCAGTGAGTAATACACAGACCTTGTAGTAACACACAAGGTTCTCCTAGGACCATCATTTGTTATTTTGAAATTGTTTTAAAAGTCAAACTCAGTAAAAGTATACTTCTGATCTGACTAAAATGTTTAGCTGGCAAAATGCTATGTTAATGACAGTAACAGATACCGTAGAACAGCCTTTAGAGTTTCTTCTGAAATCATGAGAGAGAGAGATGGAATGTAGGAATTCCTGTTCTGAGGGAACTGGTACGTGTACTGTACAGGAAACCCTGAATGTTCAAAAACCTCTCAGTTATTAGAATTCCTGTTCTAAGGGAACTGGTACGTGTACTGTACAGGAAACCCTGAATGTTCAAAACCCTCAGTTATTAGAATTCCTGTTCTGAAGGAACTGGTACGTGTACTCTACAGGAAACCCTGAATGTTCAAAACCCTCTCAGTTATTAGAATTCCTGTTCACCATAAGCACCCTGTTTTTCCACGGGAACTGTATACAAGAGGCACAATGTCCTCCGCTCCTCACTTTCCTGTGGTTACCTGGTTATGTACAAGCTTCAGTGTTGTAGAGCATAGCCTTCAGTCTGGTACTCTGCTGTGTGTGTGGGATTCTCCCTTCTCCCCACCCCTCACGTAGTTAGCATGCTTTATTTATCCTCACAACACCCATCATTTACATAGTAGAGGTACTAATTCCTTTAGAGAGGACTGACTCAGAGCAACAGAAAACCACCCTCCTCATCCCTGTACAGTACAGTCCGTTGATCAGCAGCTGGTGTTCTCCCTTTCCCCGGTGCTCTTGGACTGCAGGGCTGCTGAGCTGACTGCTATCTGGCAGCCATTGGTGACGTGATTCATGACTTTCTGTTTGAGCTGGGCCACCTGTTCCCTCAGGACGGAGGCGGTGGACGTCAGGTCACCGTTCTGGGTCTTCAGGACCTTTACCTTCTCCTCTAGCCTGGAGATCCGCTCCAGCTTCCTCTTACGACACTTAGATGCCGCAATCCGGTTACGCAGTTTCTTCCTCTCTGCCTTGATCCTTTCCTGGGTCTCCAGGTCTATGGGAGAGAGGGAGGGAGGGGTGGAGGTGGGACATACCTCTGGGACAGTCTGAGGGGCGTCGAGGCCCCTGTTGTGGGGATGGTGGGGCCCCTGGCCTCCGGGTCCGTGGGGGGCGTGGCCTGGGTAGCTGCCTGGCATCTGGCCCCCTGCGTAGGATGATGATACATGGTTGGGGGGGTTAGGGTTGTAGCTGCTGAGGTTGGTATAGATAGGCAGGTCTCCTGCAGACATGATGTTCCTCTGGTACGAACCTTGTATAGAGGAGGAAGGGGACATGGGCGCTCCAACCAGCTGGTTCTGTTTATGGAGATCCGCCAGGGCTTTGACGAACCCATCAGCGAAACCCTCCTGTTCGTTAGTTGCGTTGTTCCTGTACATGAAGGGGTTTCCTCCGTTGGGGTTGGGGACAGGAGACGTCGTCACCAGGCCCTGGTTAGACTGGATGATGAGGTGCTCGAGGTCAGGGGAGGCCAGCTTCAGAAGGTTCATATCTGACAAGCCGCCGGGCATTAACAAGCTGTTTGTGTGGCTGTTAATCCCTCCCAGATTATTGGGATTGATATTGCAGTTGGTCCCTGGCTGGCCTTGTAACAGTTTCAGGCCAGAGCTGCTGTGGGAACCGCCTGAGAAGTTATGTGCCACCTTCTTACTCACCATCTTGTGGCCCTGGTAGCGCTCATAATCTGCATGGGGTTGTCCGAAGTTGTGTGGAACACCTGGGGCCTCATCGTGGTAGAAAGGGCTTTCCATTTTACCAGGCATGGACACAGGGAGACAGAATCTTCATCATCTGATTAGCATATAGAGGTTGAAGTGTTCCACCTTGACATCAACTGTGAAGACTTTTTTGTTCAAAATATTCCAATATGCAATCTGCCACCTGAGTAAAAATAAACGTAGGATATTATAAATGTAATATGTAATTTGAAAACAGAACCATACAGTAGGCTACATATGTGATATAACTTTATATATGATATAAATTACTTCTATGGCTACAGGAATATAAACGAGTTCATCTTTAGCTCAACAGTCAGAGCAACAAGCAGCAATGAATCATTGGAACCGCTCTACACATAGTAGCCTTTTACTATTCAGATATGAAGGGGTTGTAGCCTAGTTGTTGAGCATTCGCTTTTATGGTGTATAAACCATAATTCATATACTTATCGCTTCCCGTCAAATGCAACCTTACAAATTAATGAAAATGAAACAACTGTAGCCTACCGTCTTTGTTATTGGGTTCATATTATTGGGTTCATAGGCTAACTATTTACAGTTCCTAATAGTTTCATCCTGTTTTGATACGGCTTATCACGGGAGTCTCCTTGATGAATAGGATACAGTTGGATATTGTCACCATAATATTTTATCATACAGTAGGCTACATTATTACGACCAATTGCAAGTACAGTGTAACGTAATAATGTTGTTAAAATATACATACAATAGGCGAACGTCTCACGATGACGACAGGAAAGCCCGTTCAGTGCGATGACTAGTTGATTAACCTACAAACGTTACGTTCCGAGAAATAACGTCGCCGTGAAATAACCCAATGACTCAACTGTCCTCGGTACTGTCCTCGGTGACTCGAGTTAATCACACCGATCAACGGTGACACAGAATACCGTCCATGGTATGGTAGATGTGAGCCGGACCAGTGTGTGTAGAGATTATCTATTACAAATGAATACGATATCCGTGCGTTAAAAAAAATAATCTTCCAACAAATTCAGCAGGAACAATGTATATAATCCAGTTTATTCTCTCTAAACTGACAGTTGACATTAGGAGAAATTGGGGTTTCTCTTCCTGCTACTCTCGTTTCCTCGTCTGAGCTGCAGTTTGCCGCCGCTGTCAGTTGGACTGTGGGGCTTTTCTGCTTGGTCGATTACTAATACCAAACGCCTCTCTCTCTCTCTCTCTCTCTCTCTCTCTCTCTCTCTCCCTCTCTCTCCCTCTCCCTCTCTCTCTCTCTCTCTCTCTCTCTCTCTCTGTCTCTCTCTCTCTCTCTCTCTCTCTCGTTCCTGAAACTACTCTGCATAGATGTCACAAAGGCATGACGCTTCCTATCCTCTATGCCGCGTCGCTCAAATGTTTCTTTCTTTTTATTGGCCATTTTAAAGTGAGCTACTATTTCAAAGTGTTTCTTACTGTACAATTCAAATGAGTACGTTTGTTTCCCGACCATGTAGGAAAGTGACTCGAGCGATAGGACAACCCGGTCTCAGAGCATTTCATATTATTCTGTAAATAAAACACAGACTCTCAATTGATTATGATATGATCTGTTTCATATGATATATATTAATTTGTGGATGTCCGTCATCCACTTCGTAAGGTATGTTCCAAATTACAATTCGTATGATACACAACATGACCAAATGTATGTGGACACCTGCTCGTCGAAAATCAAATTTCTAATAAATCATGGGCATAACATGGAGTTTGTCCCTGCTATAACAGCCTCCACTCCTGCAGGGAATTGGCTTCAATTCAGGCACAAGAGCATTAGTGAGGTCGGTCACTGATGTTGGGCAATTAGGCCTGGCTCGCAGTCGGTGTTCTGTGCAGGCCAGTCAAGTTCTTCCACAATGACCTCAACAAACCATTTCTGTATAGACCTCACTTTGTGCACAAGGGAATTGTCATGCTGAAACAGCAAAGGCCTTCCCAAAACTGTTGTCGCAAAGTTGGAAGCACAGAATTATCCAGAATGTCATTGTATGATGTAGCGTTAAGATTTCCCTTCACTGGAACTAAAGGGCCTAGCCTGAACCATGAACCACAGCCCCAGACCATTATTTCTCCTGGTATAGAGAGTCTGGATGGCACGAAGCTTGGCCCTAGTGATGTACTGGGCCGTACGCACTAACCGCTTTGAGGATCTGAGGACTCATGCCAAATCTTTTCAGTCTCCTGAGGGGGAATAGGCTTTGTCGTGCCCTCTTCACGACTGTCTTGGTATGTTTTGGCCATGATAGTTTGTTGGTGATGTGGACAACAAGGAACTTGAAGCTCTCGACCTGCTCCACTACAGCCCCGTCGATGAGAATGGGGGCGTGCTCGGTTCTCCTTTTCCTGTAGTCCACAATCATCTCCTTTGTATTGCTCACGTTGAGGGAGAGGTTGTTATCCTGGCAACACATGGCCAGGTCTCTGACCTCCTCCCTATAGGCTGTCTCATTGCTGTCTGTGATCAGGCCTACCACTGTGTCGTCTGCAAACTTAATGATGGTGTTGGAGTCGTGCCTGGCCATGCAGTCGTGGGTGAACAGGGAGTACAGGAGGGTGGGTCTAGGGTTTCTGGGTTTCCACTGCTCCAGAGTCCAATGGCGGCGAGCTTTACACCACTCCAGCCGACGCTTGGCATTGCGCATGGTGATCTTAGGCTTGTGTGCGGCTGCTCTGCCATAGAAACCCATTTTATGAAGCTCCCGATGAACAGTTCTTGTGCTGACGTTGCTTCCAGAGGCAATTTGAACTTGGTATTTAGTGTTGCAACTGAGGACAGATGATTTTTACATGTGTAAAACAACAACAGCTCTTACAGTTGACCGGGGCAGCAGGGAAGAAATTTGACAAACTGACTTGTTGGAAAGGTGGCGTCCTATGACGGTGCCATGTTGAAAGTCACTGAGCGCTTCAGTAAGGCCATTCTACTGCCAATGTTTGTCTATGGAGATTTTATACAACTGGCAGTAATGGGTGTGGCTGAAATAGCCAAATCCACTATTTTAAAGGGGTATCCAAATACCCCTTTAAAATAGTGGATTTTTACATATTGCGAAACGTACAATATGTTACGAATTTCCTAAATATATCATATGTTCCGAATTCCAATTCGTGTGGCTAACATTAACTAGGTGGCTAACGGTAATGTTACCTGGGTTAGGGGTTAGGGTTAATGTTAGGGTTAAGGTTAGGAGTTATGTTAAAAGGTTAAGGGTTAGCTAAAAAGGTCAATGTTAGGGGTTAGGGTTAGGGGAAGTGTGAGCTAACACACTAAGTATTTGCAAAATAGATAAAAAGTAGTAAGTAGTTGAAAAGTTGCTAAATATCTAAAATCCCGGATTTATATTTCCTATGTCTAGTCTATGAGACCAGGCTGGATAGGCCTAGCATACTAATTTAGCTGTTTTAAAAATAATTTCCTGCAATTCTACACATTTTGCTATGAGGCTGAGAGAATATTTTGCTGTTTTAAAGCACATTTGCTGCAATTCTACACATTTTACTATTGTATACTATCTGCCCCATAGTCCAACTAACCCCCAATACATATACTATCTGCCCCATAGTCCAACTAACCCCCAATACATATACTATCTGCCCCCCACCCCAACCCCCAATACATATACTATCTGCCCCCCACCCCAACCCCCAATACATATACTATCTGCCCCCCACCCCAACCCCCAATACATATACTATCTGCCCCCCACCCCAACCCCCAATACATATACTATCTGCCCCCCACCCCAACACCCAATACATATACTATCTGCCCCCCACCCCAACCCCCAATACATATACTATCTGCCCCCCACCCCAGCCCCCAATACATAAAATATAAATATTTGGGGGGTACTCTGTAATAGCTACAGTACTCTTTAATGGTCTGGTACATTAGGCTGCATTTTACACATTGTCTCACTAGACATACTCAGACATACTCAGACATTCTCAGACATACTCAGACATTCTCAGACATACTCAGACATACTCAGACATACTCAGACATTCTCAGACATACTCAGACATACTCAGACATACTCAGACATACTCAGACATACTCAGACATACTCAGACATACTCAGACATACTCATTCTCATGAGTATTCTCATTGTGGAGTTATGGCATATACAGCGGGTGAAATAAGTATTGAACACGTCACCATTTTTCTTAGTAAATATATTTCCAAAGGTGCTACTGACATGACATTTTCACCAGATGTTGGCAACAACCCAAGTAATCCATACATACAAAGAAACCAAAACAAATAAGTTCAGAAATTAAGTTATGTGTAATAATGTGAAATGACACAGGGAAAAAGTATTGAACACATGAAGAAATGGAGGTGCAAAAAGGCATGGAAAGCCAAGACAACAGCTGAAAACTATCAGTAATTAAAAAGCAATCCAGCCCCCTTTCAGTGCAAATTAATATCAGCTGGTTCAGTCCCAACTGATGGCCTACAAAAAGGTCTCATTGCCAAGGTGTCACACAAGACACATCTCATGATGGGTAAAAGCAAAGAGCTGTCTCAAGACCTTCTCAACCTAATTGTTGCAAAACATAATGATGGCATTGGTTATAGGCGCATTTCTAAGCTTCTGAATGTTCCAGTGAGCATTGTTGGGGCCATAATACGGAAGTGGAAAGACAATAATTTCACCATAAATTTGCCTCGACCAGGTGCTTTCTGACAGAGGAGTGAAAAGAATAATCAGAAGAGTTGTCCAAGAGCCAAGGACCACTTGTGGAGAGCTTCAAAAAGACCTGCAATTAGCAGGTACTGTTGTCTCAAAGAAAACAGTAAGTAATGCACTCCACCGCCATGGCCTGAATGCACGCTCACCACGCAAGACTCCATTGCTGAAAAAAAAGCATGTTGAAGCTCGTTTAAAGTTGCACAACATTTGGAAAAGCCAGTGAAATACTGGGAGAATATAGTGTGGTCAGATGAGAGCAAAATTGAACTGTTTGGATGTCATAATACACACCATGTTTGGAGGAGAAATGGCACTGCACATCACCCTAAAAACACCATACCAACAGTGAAGTTTGGAGGTGGGAACATCACGGTGTGGGGCTGCTTTTCAGCAAATGGTACTGGCTAACTTCACATAATTGAAGGAAGGATGAACGGGCAAATTTACCGAGACATTCTTGACAAAAATCTGCTGCCATCTACCAGGATGATGAAGATGAAACGAGGGTGATCCCAAACACACAGCCAAGGAAACTCTCAATTGGTTTCAAAGAAAGAAAATAAAGCTGCTAGAATGGCCCAGCCAATCACCTGACTTAAATCCCATTGAAAATCTATGGAAAGAACTGAAGATCAAGATTCATAGAAGAGGCCCACGGAACCTTCAAGATTTGAAGACTGTTTGTGTGGAAAAATGGGCCAAAATCAAACCAGAGCATTGCATGCGACTAGTTTCTCCATACAGGAGGCGTCTTGAAGCTGTCATTACCAACAAAGGCTTTTGTACAAAGTATTAAATAAATATCAGTAAGTGTGTTCAATACTTTTTCCCTGTGTCATTTCACATTATTACACATAACTTAATTTCTGAACTTATTTGTTTTGGTTTCTTTGTATGTATGGATTACTTGGGTTGTTACCAACATCTGGTGAAAATGTCATGTCAATAGCACCTTTGGAAATATATTTACTGAGATAAATGGTGACGTGTTCAATACTTATTTCACCCGCTGTAGATCATTGCTCTCGTTCCACAAAAGTTGAAAAAATGGCAAGGAGCTTATTGCTGATTCCCTAAGATCGGCCCGTTACTATAGTGTTGTCCTGTCAGAACGTGATGTTGAGGCCCGTTACTATAGTGTTGTCCTGTCAGAACGTGATGTTGAGGCCCGTTACTATAGTGTTGTCCTGTCAGAACGTGATGTTGAGTCCTGTTACTATAGTGTTGTCCTGTCAGAACGTGATGTTGAGTCCTGTTACTATAGTGTTGTCCTGTCAGAACGTGATGTTGAGGCCCGTTACTATAGTGTTGTCCTGTCAGAACGTGATGTTGAGTCCTGTTACTATAGTGTTGTCCTGTCAGAACGTGATGTTGAGTCCTGTTACTATAGTGTTGTCCTGTCAGAACGTGATGTTGAGGCCCGTTACTATAGTGTTGTCCTGTCAGAACGTGATGTTGAGGCCCGTTACTATAGTGTTGTCCTGTCAGAACGTGATGTTGAGGCCCGTTACTATAGTGTTGTCCTGTCAGAACGTGATGTTGAGTCCTGTTACTATAGTGTTGTCCTGTCAGAACGTGATGTTGAGGCCCGTTACTATAGTGTTGTCCTGTCAGAACGTGATGTTGAGTCCTGTTACTATAGTGTTGTCCTGTCAGAACGTGATGTTGAGGCCCGTTACTATAGTGTTGTCCTGTCAGAACGTGATGTTGAGTCCTGTTACTATAGTGTTGTCCTGTCAGAACGTGATGTTGAGGCCCGTTACTATAGTGTTGTCCTGTCAGAACGTGATGTTGAGTCCTGTTACTATAGTGTTGTCCTGTCAGAACGTGATGTTGAGGCCCGTTACTATAGTGTTGTCCTGTCAGAACGTGATGTTGAGTCCTGTTACTATAGTGTTGTCCTGTCAGAACGTGATGTTGAGGCCCGTTACTATAGTGTTGTCCTGTCAGAACGTGATGTTGAGTCCTGTTACTATAGTGTTGTCCTGTCAGAACGTGATGTTGAGGCCCGTTACTATAGTGTTGTCCTGTCAGAACGTGATGTTGAGTCCTGTTACTATAGTGTTGTCCTGTCAGAACGTGATGTTGAGTCCTGTTACTATAGTGTTGTCCTGTCAGAACGTGATGTTGAGGCCCGTTACTATAGTGTTGTCCTGTCAGAACGTGATGTTGAGGCCCGTTACTATAGTGTTGTCCTGTCAGAACGTGATGTTGAGGCCCGTTACTATAGTGTTGTCCTGTCAGAACGTGATGTTGAGTCCCGTTACTATAGTGTTGTCCTGTCAGAACGTGATGTTGAGGCCCGTTACTATAGTGTTGTCCTGTCAGAACGTGATGTTGAGTCCCGTTACTATAGTGTTGTCCTGTCAGAACGTGATGTTGAGGCCCGTTACTATAGTGTTGTCCTGTCAGAACGTGATGTTGAGTCCTGTTACTATAGTGTTGTCCTGTCAGAACGTGATGTTGAGGCCCGTTACTATAGTGTTGTCCTGTCAGAACGTGATGTTGAGTCCTGTTACTATAGTGTTGTCCTGTCAGAACGTGATGTTGAGGCCCGTTACTATAGTGTTGTCCTGTCAGAACGTGATGTTGAGTCCTGTTACTATAGTGTTGTCCTGTCAGAACGTGATGTTGAGGCCCGTTACTATAGTGTTGTCCTGTCAGAACGTGATGTTGAGTCCTGTTACTATAGTGTTGTCCTGTCAGAACGTGATGTTGAGGCCCGTTACTATAGTGTTGTCCTGTCAGAACGTGATGTTGAGTCCTGTTACTATAGTGTTGTCCTGTCAGAACGTGATGTTGAGGCCCGTTACTATAGTGTTGTCCTGTCAGAACGTGATGTTGAGTCCTGTTACTATAGTGTTGTCCTGTCAGAACGTGATGTTGAGGCCCGTTACTATAGTGTTGTCCTGTCAGAACGTGATGTTGAGGCCCGTTACTATAGTGTTGTCCTGTCAGAACGTGATGTTGAGTCCCGTTACTATAGTGTTGTCCTGTCAGAACGTGATGTTGAGTCCCGTTACTATAGTGTTGTCCTGTCAGAACGTGATGTTGAGTCCCGTTACTATAGTGTTGTCCTGTCAGAACGTGATGTTGAGGCCCGTTACTATAGTGTTGTCCTGTCAGAACGTGATGTTGAGGCCCGTTACTATAGTGTTGTCCTGTCAAAACGTGATGTTGAGTCCCGTTACTATAGTGTTGTCCTGTCAGAACGTGATGTTGAGGCCCGTTACTATAGTGTTGTCCTGTCAGAACGTGATGTTGAGGCCCGTTACTATAGTGTTGTCCTGTCAAAACGTGATGTTGAGTCCTGTTATTATAGTGTTGTCCTGTCAGAACGTGATGTTGAGGCCCGTTACTATAGTGTTGTCCTGTCAGAACGTGATGTTGAGGCCCGTTACTATAGTGTTGTCCTGTCAAAACGTGATGTTGAGGTCGGGGTCCTCAAGGCTGGCGCTAGCAGGGTATTAGCAGGTGGGGCCAGCAGGGATCTCAGGCCTTGGACTGGTAGGGTCTGACAGGCCTGGTCCTTGTTGCCGCAGGCTGGGACTTGACAGCGGAAGGCTGAACATTGAAGACAGGACGGGGCTGATCCCACCAACTATGACCCTACCAGGAAGGAAGGGAACTATGGTAGGGTCAAGTACAACTGGGCTGTACTTGACATCTACAGTAGCTGCAGGCTGTGGCTCCATCCTAGAAGTGGGCAATGAATCCACCACTGGTTTGGGCTCCATGCCAGGAGCGGGAGGGGGCTCCCAGGGGAGAGCAGGTGGAGTCTTTGTGGTTAAAGGTTCCAGGGCAGCAGGTAGTCGAACTTCGGGCACCAGAGCGTCTCCCTCAACCATATATTTTTTCAAATATAATTTTTATTTAACCTTTATTTAACTAGACCAGCAGGGGGGTCCTCACTGGGAGAAGAGGATGACTCCGCAACGGCAACCAGAACAGGCCCCATAGCAGGGGCTGGCTGTGGCTCCAAGACTGGAACGGGAGTCTCCCTAACTACTGCTAGTCGATGGCTCTGACAGAAGAGGGTGCAGACCTTGGTTTGGTTGGCTGTGCTGGAGTTGTGTCAAACTGGAGGGGGGCTAGGCCGCTCTGGAGAGCAGAGGTGAACTCGACGCTCCAGTGCCTCCAACCGGGTGGCCTAGAGGGACTTCAGTTGGGATAGCAGCTGGGCCACATCGGGGGGAGGTGACACTTCCGAAACTCTTGTAGATACAACGTAGGCTCCAGCCGGGGGGGCCTGGAGGGATGACGTTCTGTTGAATAGCTGGGCCACCTCGGAGGTCCCTAGGAGGTGGCGATGGCTCTGACCGGGGGGCCGTAGAGCAGCATTGACTAGGGGAGTGGCTGGGCTGCCTCAGCTTGTAGTAGTCTCAACAGTTCCGTGAAGGTGGAGAACAGAGTAAGAATAAGAAGTACATACAGAAGAAGAAGAGGGAATATTTCCACATCTCCACCAGCTCTGGTCGCGATTGGTGAAAGCATCATATTTGAAGTAAGTTTTATTAACAGACAATTAATCAGATAAGAGAGAACGGTTCCCAATTTAGCCTAACATTATGTTTCCATCTGTGCTAGTAATACACTCATATACAGTGCAGTGTCGTAAGTTACAGTATACGAATGTTTAGCTAATGTGGGGTAACTAGTAGGCTACAGCTAACTAATGTGGGGTAACTAGTAGGCTACAGCTAACTAATGTGGGGTAACTAGAAGGCTACAGCTAACTAATGTGGGGGAACTAGTAGGCTACAGCTAACTAATGTGGGGTAACTAGTAGGCTACAGCTAACTAATGTGGGGTAGCAAGTAGGCTACAGCTAACTAATGTGGGGTAACTAGTCGGCTACAGCTAACTAATGTGGGGTAACTAGTAGGCTACAGCTAACTAATGTGGGGTAACTAGTAGGCTACAGCTAACTAATGTGGGGTAACTAGTAGGCTACAGCTGTCAGTGTTCAGCAAGTTAACATTCAGCTATTTGAAATCCACAGATTACCACAATTTGCCTGTTTGCTATCGTAAAGGTGTAAGAAATTATAGCTAGCTAAGTTACTTACTGCAGAGTAGGGCTAGCCATGATCTAACTAGTAACTTAGGCTGGTAGTTGATTTTAAGCTACAGTTATGATAATGGGGATTTGTAATTCAGAGTGAGATTGGACTAAAATGTGGGTAATTGGATGATAAGATGTGACCATAGACTGTCTTATTTCTGCATAGGGTCAATTAAACATGAAAAGAGAGGGAGAGATATCAGACTTCTTTTAAAGAAGCACAAACAGGCAGATCAGGTGCAAACAGACCCCAGCCCTTGCATCACCACTAGACCCCAGAGCAGCTCCCTACCTGAGGCTAGTCAGAGTCAGTGTGGTCAGACTTCACAAGGACCCAGTCTACCACCACCAGGTCAGAGCATCTACCAGGCAGTCAGTCACAAGGACCCAGTCTACCACCACCAGGTCAGTCACAAGGACCCAGTCTACCACCACCAGGTCAGTCACAAGGACCCAGTCTACCACCACCAGGTCAATCACAAGGACCCAGTCTACCACCAGCAGGTCAGAGCATCTACCAGGCAGTCAGTTACAAGGACCCAGTCTACCACCACCAGGTCAGAGCATCTACCAGGCAGTCAGTCACAAGGACCCAGTCTACCACCACCAGGTCAGAGCATCTACCAGTCAGTCAGTCACAAGGACCCAGTCTACCACCACCAGGTCAGAGCATCTACCAGTCAGTCAGTCACAAGGATCCATTCTACCACCACCAGGTCAGAGCATCTACCAGTCAGTCAGTCACAAGGACCCAGTCTATCACCACCAGGTCAGAGCATCTACCAGGCAGTCAGTCACAAGGACCCAGTCTACCACCACCAGGTCAGTCACAAGGACCCAGTCTACCACCACCAGGTCAGTCACAAGGACCCAGTCTACCACCACCAGGTCAGTCACAAGGACCCAGTCTACCACCAGCAGGTCAGTCACAAGGACCCAGTCTACCACCACCAGGTCAGTCACAAGGACCCAGTCTACCACCACCAGGTCAGTCACAAGGACCCAGTCTACCACCACCAGGTCAGTCACAAGGACCCAGTCTACCACCACCAGGTCAATCACAAGGACCCAGTCTACCACCACCAGGTCAGTCACAAGGACCCAGTCTACCACCACCAGGTCAGTCACAAGGACCCAGTCTACCACCAGCAGGTCATTCACAAGGACCCAGTCTACGACCACCAGGTCAGTCACAAGGACCCAGTCTACCACCACCAGGTCAGTCACAAGGACCCAGTCTACCACCACCAGGTCAGTCACAAGGACCCAGTCTACCACCACCAGGTCAGTCACAAGGACCCAGTCTACCACCACCAGGTCAGTCACAAGGACCCAGTCTACCACCACCAGGCCCAGTTCAGACTTTAAGTTTATCTTCAGCTTGTAATAGCTGGTTGTTGATTCATGTGTGTTCTTGTTTTGATGGCTGTGGCATTTTTATTGTGATTATACACTAATGGTTCTTGTGTTATTTTAATGTAATAGATGTATGAAGGGACGACACAGAGACCTCTGGCTCTGAGCAGGACAGTGAGCCAGAGCTGCCAGGAGATGTCATCGAGCCCCTCCCAACTGCATCAAGCACCAGATATGCTGTTCCAAAAAGACCAATGGTAAGCCAGGCCTGTACTTTAAACTACACATTTTAGTTATAAGCTGTTACTATATGACACATTATTTAACATGTATTTCAGACATTTCAAGATCCAGAGAAGAGGGTCCTGTACAGCCGTGTTTGAAAACATGATGACTCTCACAACAAGGGTCATTATATAGAGTAGAGAGGTCATCGAGAGTCTGATGACTCTCAACAAGAGTCATTACATAGAGCAGAGGTCATCGAGAGTCTGATGACACTTACAACAAGGGTCATTACATAGAGCAGAGGTCATCAAGAGTCTTATGACTCTTACAACAAGGGTCATTTTTTGACAATCTTAGAAGAAATAACAAGGCATGACCCTCTCATAGAGAAAAGGATGAATGCATGTGGCAATGCTAAATACACAAGCCACCAAATCCAGAAGGACGTTCTTGAGGGTTTAGCTGAGACGGTATAAAGTGAAATAACAAGAGAAGTAAAAGAAAGTTACCTTTTTAGTGTAATTGCAGATGAAACCAAAGATAAAAAAGATAAGTTGTGAGGTACTATTACAACGGGCCATCCACTAAAGCTTTTTACACTTTCAGTCAGAAGGTGGGCATGCAGATACATGGCATGCCGTGATCTGAGGGACAGGCTTCCAGCAGTTCTGAGAGTGCTACAGGATATCACACTTGAAAATAGTGGTGATAGATCAGTGGAGGCAAGGGGCCTTCTATCTCAGATAGATTTACATTTCATAGGGCTTTTGGTTACCTTTTGTAAAGTGCTTGGTGACGCCAAATGTCTTTTTGACATACTCCAATCAAGCTCTCTTGACCTAGCAAGGCCTGGGGATCTAGTAGGTGCCCTTACAGACACATTACAGGACTACAGAAGTGAGGGTTACTTTTGAGAACTATGGAAAGAGGTTGAGGAGATTGCAGTGCACTGCAAAATAAGTGTACAAAAAGTGTGTAAAAGATTTCACAACTTATTGACGATGAGCACTGTGACCAAAATGATGGTGAGAGCTTCCAAAGAGCTATCTTTTATCAGGTGCTTGACAGTCTCACAGTGGAGCTGCAGAGGCGTTATTCAAAGAAGAATTGCGAGATAATGAAAAGGGTCCAGTCTCTCAACCCAAAGAGTACAACATTATTGAATCAGGAGCCTCTGTTTGCCTTTGCTCAGACCTTTGAGTCAGATTCAGAGGACCTCAAACATGAGGTTCATCAAACCAAGTGGCTTCTTGATAGGAGAGAGAAAAGTGGAAGGGACAGACCGTCTGCTCTCCTTGACTTTGTTGTGTTTCTAGAACCTTATAAAGAAGTCTTCCATGAGCTATTTCGACTTCGTAAGATTTCTGTTGTTACACCAGTCAGCAGTGCTTCTTGCGAGAGAAGCTTCTCAGCTTTAAAACTGACTATGGTTGATGACAGGTTAAGTCACCTGAGAATTCTCAGTGTTGAGTCAAGGAGGGCACGCTCCCTCAACATGGATGAGTTTGTGAAACATTTTGCCAGAACAGCAGAATTATGCTGTTTTAAATCTACCTAGGATAAATTGGCACATAGGCGGTTCCCCTGGTCATGATTAAAACCTGCACTGTGTACCAGCTAGAACACCGACGTTCTAAAATGATAAATCCAAAGGGTATCATGTCACACAGATTTAATCTGCGGTCTTGATTAGACCAATTCCAAAACTTTTCTTTGCTATTAGTTAACATAATATATATGAGCATAAATATGATACTGTAAGTTTGTAATATTGATGGGCACCAAAATTATTAAACATGTTCAAGTCGATTTCAGCTTAATACCTGGTATGTCAAATTGCAGTGCGTAAATTTACTTTTTTGTAAATAAACTATGCAATTTATGTAAGACAAAATATTTGGATGTTTAACACTTATAGACCCAGATTATATATTCATGAAAACAGAGTGACCCAAGTCTCTCCAGTATGTGAGTACAGTACTGTGTGTGTGTGTGTGTGTGTGTGTGTATGTGTGTGTGTGTGTGTGTGTGTGTGTGTGTGTGTGTGTGTGTGTGTGTGTGTGTGTGTGTGTGTGTGTGTGTGTGTGTGTGTGTGTGTGTGTGTGTGTGTGTGAGAGAGAGAGAGAGAGAGAGAGAGAAACTGTTGTCATTCACAGTGGATGTAAAAAAACAGACTGGGTTGACTTTCTGTGCAATGAAAGGAAAATAACATAACTTCATCAGTACGTGTTCCAGTGATGACTGCTCACCTCCAACGCTTGGAAGAGGGAACTCAGAAATCTCTGACTTCCGACTTCAGTGTGTTCAAGACAACTGGTAACTCGGAAAGAAATGAGTTCCGACTGGGAAAAATTGCCATCCAACTCGGAATTACAACTCGGAATAGTGGAATGGTAACTAATACATAAAACACATGTTTGATGCCTTTCCATTTCCTCCGTTCCGTTCCACTGCTTGCTCCGTTCCGTTCCACTGCTCTAAAGCTCTGATTTTCCAACCTAAAAATCACTGATGTCATGATTTGACCTCTGAGTTCCCAGTTGTCTTGAAAGCACCATCAAACTCATGGTAGGCTACACTTCGCCAGCTCACATCTGTGTGAAGCTGGATTCAGTGCTCTCTCTGCATTAAAACCAAACACCAATCCAGGTTGCATGCAGAAATGTTGACCACACCCCCTGACGTGACATACATCAAGCCACACCCATACCATTACTGGTGGTGAGATAAGAGACATTATGTCAAACTAAATGACTGTCAGACCCACATTACAATCATAGTGAGTAGAGAAAACAGTCAGAAATACTGTTAGATCGTTTTTTTATTGACTTCCATAGCCTCAAATAAAAAAGTTAACATTGGCAGTTAATTATATCGTTTTTTTTCACATGGTTGGTGTGGCAATAATTTTTAGACATCAAAATGGGGTTGTGGGCCAAGAAAGTTTGGGATGGGAACCCGTGTCATAAGATGAAGAAGTACATTGTTTATGAGGATTGAGAGATGTCCAGTTTGCAGCTGAGAAGACCAGCTAGGGGACCGTCAGCGTCACCAGACATGCCCTCGCTGTGAGCATTTCTATACATGGAACTGGGAGGACACTTGAATCAGGTTGGTTACATTTTCTAGTTTTTTCCTATTCACCTTCATAACCTAGCCTGGTGGAACCAACCTGATCACTGTGTTCCCATACAATGTCCAGGGCATAACCTAGCCTGGTGGAACCAACCTGATCACTGTGTTCCCATATAATGTCCAGGGCATAACCTAGCCTGGTGGAACCAACCTGATCACTGTGTTCACATATAATGTCCAGGGCATAACCTAGCCTGGTGGAACCAACCTGATCACTGTGTTCACATATAATGTCCAGGGCATAACCTAGCCTGGTGGAACCAACCTGATCACTGTGTTCACATATAATGTCCAGGGCATAACCTAGCCTGGTGGAACCAACCTGATCACTGTGTTCACATATAATGTCCAGGGCATAACCTAGCCTGGTGGAACCAACCTGATCACTGTGTTCACATATAATGTCCAGGGCATAACCTAGCCTGGTGGAACCAACCTGATCACTGTGTTCACATATAATGTCCAGGGCATAACCTAGCCTGGTGGAACCAACCTGATCACTGTGTTCACATATAATGTCCAGGGCATAACCTAGCCTTGTGGAACCAGCCTGATCACTGTGTTCACATATAATGTCCAGGGCAGTTTAGAGGAGGCAGCAGACAGGACAGCCAGGGCAGCAGACAGGACAGCCAGGGCAGCAGACAGGACAGCCTGATTGAAGTCTTGATCCTGCTGCTGATGCTGGGCCTCAAGTGTCTCCAGGTATGAGGCCTCGGTCTCCCGGTATTCACTGGTTGTCAGCGTTGGGGAATTTACTCTGAAAATATGGTTTATCAAACTAAATTACTTCACACTACAGCTACAGTTTACTTCTAAAGGTACTTTGAAAAAGTAGTTCACTACATCCAAAATACTTTGTGAAAAAGTATCATATCTAAATCTGAAATATCATAGACTACAAATTGCAAGACAAGATTACTCTGGAATCAGATGTTAACAGAATGTGTAATTCAGCCTATTCAACACAAAGAGAGAGAATTAGGCAGGTCTGATGAATAAGGCGGGTCTGATGAATAAGGCAGGTCTGATGAATAAGGCAGGTCTGATGAATAAGGCAGGTCTGATGAATAAGGCAGGTCTGATGAATAAGGCGGGTCTGATGAATAAGGCAGGTCTGATGAATAAGGCAGGTCTGATGAATAAGGCAGGTCTGATGAATAAGGCGGGTCTGATGAATAAGGCGGGTCTGATGAATAAGGCAGGTCTGATGAATAAGGCAGGTCTGATGAATAAGGTGGGTCTGATGAATAAGGCACGTCTGATGAATAAGGTGGGTCTGATGAATAAGGCGGGTCTGATGAATAAGGCAGGTCTGATGAATAAGGCAGGTCTGATGAATAAGGCGGGTCTGATGAATAAGGCGGGTCTGATGAATAAGGCAGGTCTGATGAATAAGGCAGGTCTGATGAATAAGGTGGGTCTGATGAATAAGGTTGGTCTAATGAATAAGGCACGTCTGATGAATAAGGTGGGTCTGATGAATAAGGCGGGTCTGATGAATAAGTCACGTCTGATGAATAAGGTGGGTCTGATGGATAAGGTGGGTCTGATGAATAAGGCAGGTCTGATGAATAAGGCACGTCTGATGAATAAGGCAGGTCTGATGAATAAATAGGAACCGTGATATTCACCGCATGGTACGGCCCTGCAGTGGAAAAGCGCCATTTGGGGACTGTGAGGGAGAGAGGTAGTGAGGAGGGGAGCAGGGTTTTACATTATATGCCTACTTTGTTGGACTCTCTGGACTCACCCCTATGGATCTGTCACCAGGCAGCAGAGCAGAGCAACAAGAGCAGGTTCTATTATACACAGTGAGGGTTGCCGTCAGCAACAACAAAGACTGTGTGCGATATGGCACCCTTATTCCCTTTATAGTACACTACTGGTTAACAGAAGGTACAAACCCACAGATGCCCTCTACTCCTCTACTCTACCCCTGCATCATTACACAGATGGAGACAGGGGCAGTCGTGCCTGGCTGGCTGGCTGGCTGGCTGGCTGGCTGGCTGCCTGGCTGCCTGGCTGTGTTGTTCAGTCCAACTGCATTAGTTGAGTTAGACCATCTGAAGATGAACTGTTCTAGGTTGTTATTCAACCTTTGTGAAGCTGAATTCCTGGCAGGACTAGACTGGATTTATAATGATCATTATAGATGCATCCCAAATTGCAACCTATCCCCTATATATGAATAATAATAGTCATGTTGGATCCAGGTTGTAATACATTCAAGGTTAGGACTCATCTGTGAATAATAATAGTCATGTTGGATCCAGGTTGTAATACATTCAAGGTTGGGACTCTTCTGTGAATTGTTTCAGTCAGACAGAAGAGGTAGAGAATTTTTGCACTGACTCTCTACACATCCAACCCTTACACATCCAACTGCAGTTGCCGAAATGAAAAGTGGCAGAGATAAAACACAATGATAGATACAGTACCTTACAGTACCTTACAGTACCTTACAGTGCCTTACAGTGGCTTACAGTACCTTACAGTGCCTTACAGTGGCTTACAGTGTCTTACAGTACCTTACAGTGCCTTACAGTGGCTTACAGTGTCTTACAGTGCCTTACAGTACCTTACAGTGCCTTACAGTACCTTACAATACCTTACAGTGCCTTACAGTGGCTTACAGTACCTTACAGTTCCTTACAGTACCTTACAGTGCCTTACAGTTCCTTACAGTGCCTTACAGTGGCTTACAGTACCTTACAGTGCCTTACAGTAACTTACAGTACCTTACAGTGGCTTACAGTACCTTACAGTGCCTTACAGTGGCTTACAGTACCTTACAGTGCCTTACAGTGGCTTACAGTACCTTACAGTGGCTTACAGTACCTTACAGTGCCTTACAGTAACTTACAGTGCCTTACAGAACACAGTGGCCTCTATCATTCTAAATTGAAGAAGTGGCTCTCTGCAGCACTCCACCAATCAGGCCTTTAAGGTAGCCAGACGGAAGCCACTCCTCAGTAAAAGGAACATGACAGCCCGCTTTGAGTTTTCCAAAAGGCTCCTAAAGGACTCTCAGACCATGAGAACCAAGATTCTCTGGTCTGATGAAACCAATATGGAACTCTTTGGCCTGAATGCCAAGCATTACCAACATTTATAACTGCTGAAAAGATACCTTTAAAGAAAGTGGAAACCTTCAAGCCATTTATTAATGAGTTGCAAACAGCATATAATCTCCTCAAACATGAAATACATAATAAGAACAAAATGTAATTTAATAGAAGGATAGATTGAGAAAACAATTTTAATTACAGTGACTCAAGTCTGTAGCCTATCATTGGTATAGTGAGTAGTTATTCCTTCTTTAAAATTACAAGTCAGAATAGAAATTGACAATGGACCAACTACACTGAACAAAAATATAAACTCAGCATGCAACAATTTCAAAGATTTTACTGACTTGAAGTTCATATAATCAATTTAAAGAAATTGCTGGATATTGGCAGGAACTGGAACACGCTGTCGTACACGTCGATCCAGAGCATCCCAAACATGCTCAATGGGTCACATGTCTGGTGAGTATGCAGGTCATTTTGGAGGTCCTGGGTTGGCGTGGTTACACGTGGTCTGCGGTTGTGAGGACGTACTGCAAAATTCTCTGAAACGACATTGGAGGCGGCTTATAGTAGGGAAATTAACATAAGATTATCTGGCAACGACTCTGGTGGACTTTCCTGCTGTCAGCAGCCAATTACACACTCCCTCAAAACTTGAGACATCTGTGGTATTATGTTGTGTGTCAAAAGTGCACATTTTAGAGTGGCCTTTTATTGTCCCCAGCACAAGGTGCACCTGTGTTATGATCATGCTGTTTACAGTAATCAGCTTCTTGATATGCCACACCTGTCAGGTGGATGGATTATCTTGGCAAAGGAGAAATGCTCACTAACAGGGATGTAAACACATTTGTTCACAACTTTTTGTGAGTATGGAAGATTTCTGGAATATTTTATTTAAGGTCTAGAAACATGGGACCAACACTTTACATGTTGTGTGTATATCTTTCTTCAGTATATTTAAAATACAACATAGGGTCTCATGGTCCCCTTCTGTGTCTTCATCTGTTTCTTTCTTGTTAAGCATTTTCCATTCGTGGAGTCTGAGACCTTATGGGAATCTGAGGGAGGGAAGAGGAATTTATGACAATTGAACATAGACACTCTAGCTCTTCTATCATCATTAACATAGTTTGTACCATTTAGTCTTAGCTAGTTATGTTACCCACTGCTAGCTAATAATAATAATAATAATAACAATAGCTAGTGTTTAACATTACTTGCTAACACTAATAGCTAGCTACCACAGATTAAATGGGTTAGCTAGCTAGTTATCAATATTTAGTTATCAACACAATTTAGTAAGTTAGTCTTAAAATTGGAACCACTAGTGTGCTGACAAAAGGTTCACATGTTTGATAACTAGCTAGCTAGCATGCTAATCCAAAAGCTAACAAAAAAAATTGCATGGAAATTCTGTCATGTCGATGTTAGCTAGCTAGCTGGCAGCTAAATTTTACTAGCTAGCTATTGAAGCTAATTAGCCAACAAACGTGATCTACTTACGGAAGCTAGCTAACTAAATCATGCAAAATATTATCTTGTGTTAAATCATCTAGCAGAATTTATATATATAATCCTAGCTAGCTAGGTAGGCCAAAGGTTCTAGCAAACATTATCTAGCTAGCTACTTATTGGGCTGAGCAGTGTGCTAGATCATCCAGCAGAACTTCTGTATCCAAAAGTGAAACAAATTTCACAGAGAATTTACCCTCTCTTCTCACTTGTGAACAACATTTATTTTGCGCAATCTCTTCTGCCTGGCCTTTGCACACTTCTCATAGCCGCGTCCATACTGATTCTTCACGATGAACTGTCACATGATGTCAGTGGCAGCAGTCCAAACTCAAAGTAGACAGCCCTTGGCCCTAAAACCTCATCACTTGAATTACATTTTACATCGTTGCATCTGAGTGTACCTTAAATGTCTCTTTCCCAAGCGAGGGAGAGTGGTGATCGGAGAGCCAACATCCTTAGTGGAAATCTTGAGATTGAGCTTAAAAACAACCAACCTAAATCTATGAATGTACCTAGCAAACTAACGTAGCTAGCAAGCACTCCTGTCAGGTAGATAGCTAGCTACGGTTACCCATTGTTGGCTAGCTAGTTTTATAGTTTGGTAATTTATTCCAATACATTTTAGAATTCCCAAAAATATGTGTAAGAAGCTAGCTACATTTTATAGGCTCTTCTTCACTTCACTATTTCAAGTTCACATGTCAGTGTCAACAGAACATTCTGGGCAAGTTCCAGGTTGTCTTTATTTCAAGCCTTCTTCACAGATGGGCAGATCTCACACATTTTTTTTTAAATTTCAACCAGGCAAGTCAGTTAAGAAAAAAATATTATTTACAATGACAACCTACACCGGACGACGCTTGGCCAATTAAACGCCACCCAATCCAACTTGTCTGTAGTGACACCTCTAGCACTGAGATGCAGTATCTTAGACCACTGCGCCACTTGGGAGCCCAACAAAGTCGGGGTAATTTCCCAGAAACCAGCGAACCACACCAATAATATGGCAGAAGAGGCCTTCAGTCCTGGAATAAATACAGTATGTGTACCAATGCATCATCAGGGTTTCAAACGTGGGGCAGGACACATCATGGGAATTATTATTTAAAAATATTAAATTATTTAACCTTTATTTAACTAGGCAAGTCAGTTAAGAACAAATTCTTATTTACAATGACAGCCTACCAAAAGGCAAAAGACCTACAGGGACGGGGGCTGGGATTAAAAATATAAATAAATACAATATAAATATAGGACCAAACACACATCATGACAAGAGAGACAAAACAACACTACATAAAGAGAGACCTAAGACAACAACACAGCAAGGCAGCAACACATGACAACACAGCATGGTAGCAACACAACATGACAACACAGCATGGTAGCAACACAACATGACAACACAGCATGGTAGCAACACAACATGACAACACAGCATGGTAGCAACACAACATGACAACACAGCATGAGAGCAACACAACATGACAACAACATGGTAGCAACACAACATGGTAGCAACACAAAACAGGATACAAACATTATTGGGCACAGACAACAGCACAAAGGGCAAGAAGGTAGAGATGACAATACATCACACAAAGCAGCCACAACTGTCAGTAAGAGTGTCCATGATTGAGTCTTTGAATGAAGAGATTGAGATAAAACTGTCCAGTTTGAGTGTTTGTTGCAGCTCGTTCCAGTCGCTAGCTGCAGCAAACTGAAAAGACGAGCGACCCAGGGATGTGTGTGCTTTGGGGACCTTTAACAGAATGTGACTGGCAGAACGGGTGCTGTATGTGGAGGATGAGGGCTGCAGTAGATATCTCAGATAGGGGGGAGTGAGGCCTAAGAGGGTTTTATAAATAAGCATCAACCAGTGGGTCTTGTGACGGGTATACAGAGATGACCAGTTTACAGAGGAGTATAGAGTGCAGTGATGTGTCCTATAAGGAGCATTGGTGGCAAATCTGATGGCCGAATGGTAAAGAACATCTAGCCGCTCGAGAACACCCTTACCTGCCGATCTATAAATTTTGTCTCCGTAATCTAGCATGGGTAGGATGGTCATCTGAATCGGGGTTAGTTTGGCAGCTGGAGTGAAAGAGGAGTGATTACGATAGAGGAAACCAAGTCTAGATTTAACTTTAGCCTACAGCTTTGATATGTGCTGAGAGAAGGACAGTGTACCATCTAGCCATACTCCCAAGTACTTGTATGAGGTGACTACCTCAAGCTCTAAACCCTCAGAGGTAGTAATCACACCGGTGGGTAGAGGGGCATTCTTCTTACCAAACCACATAACCTTTGTTTTGGAGGTGTTCAGAACAAGGTTAAGGGTAGAGAAAGCTTGTTGGACACTAAGAAGGGGTACTCCCTTGGTGACAGGCAGTGGCTGAGACAGCAGATTGTGTGCTAAATCCAGGAGTTGTAAATTGCCGTGTACGTTCGGTGCTGAGAAAAATAAAAGGTGCCTCAGTGATAAAAGGAACGCTAAAACCTTCGTAAAACAGTAGCACTCCATAATCCTGAACTATTATAGTTCAACTGTTGCAAAAAAACTGACGAATAAATGACGAAAAACATACAAAAACAACAATTAACGCACAAACAATGGGAGCTGCTTAACAGACGACCAGCAGGGCGGCGCCAATGCTTTTGAGAGCCAATGCTTTTGAGAGCCAATGATTTGAGGTGAAGTAAGTCTGCAAGATCACGGTCGAACCAGGGGCTGAACATGTTTTTAATTCTAATTTTCTTTATGGGGGTGTGTTTGTTAACAATACCACTGAAAATATAAAAAAGAAGGTCCAAGCGTCTTCGACAGAGGGGATCAAGCTGATTCTATTCCATTTTACAGAAGCCAGTTCATGAAAGAAGGCTTGCTCATTAAAGTTTTTTAGCAAGCGTCTATGACAAATCAGGACAGGTTGTTTCACTGAGCAGCCATTACGAACAGAGGCTGTAAAACACTGATCACTAAGGTCATTACAGAAAACACCAAATCAATAAAGTACCTATCTATCTATCTATCTATCTATCTATCTATCTATCTATCTATCTATCTATCTATCTATCTATCTATCTATCTATCTATCTATCTATCTATCTATCTATCTATCTATCTATCTATCTATCTATCTATCTATCTATCTATCTATCTATCTATCTATCTATCTATCTATCTATCTATCTATCTATCTATCTATCTATCTATCTATCTATCTATCTATCTATCTATCTATCTATCTAGACAGTTAGTGTTTATTTACCAGATGTTTACCCAGAGACAGTTAGTGTTTATTTACCAGATGTTTACCCAGAGACAGTTAGTGTTTATTTACCAGATGTTTACCCAGAGACAGTTTGTGTTTAACAACAGAGCTACAGAGATATTATTGGAATAAATGACGATACGCATTGAGGACTAGAGAGGTTTGAACTAACAGCTCATGACATGAGGTAGTGTCTGAGAATGTAGAATAAACATGTATCTGCGTAGGTCTTTGAGGAGAGCTTGAGCTCAGGCCAGTGGCCAACTGGGTGAAGGCAGGGTGGGGCTGTGTATGGGGCTGAGGACTGGGCTGATTACAGCTGGTAGTGCTGGTACTCCAACATGACTAATGCTCTCTCTGGACTACTGGTGTTACTCTGCCAGGCTGATACAATGTACTGATCTATTCACCAACACCAGGGTTGTGACCAAAATGGCACCTTATTCGCTATGTCTGGGGTAGGCAACTGGAGTCAGCTCGGAGCGGAACATAATTATAATCATACACTGAAAATTGACCCCAACTAAGTCCAAAAACAGATTGTATTTGAAAATAACAATAATTGAGACACGATCAGATACAGTGCCTTCAGAAAGTATTCACACCTTGACATTTCCCACATGTTGTTGTATTACAGACTGAATTTAAAATTGATTCAATGTAGATGTTTGTGTCACTGGTCTACCCACAATACCCCATAATGCCAAGTGGAATCATGTTTTTAGAAATGTTCACAAATTAATTAAAAAGGAAAAGCTGAAATCTCCTGAATGCCTAACCCTTCCCTATATAGTCCACTACTAGTCTAACCCTGCCCTATATAGTCCACTACTAGTCTAACCCTTCCCTATATAGTCCACTACTAGTCTAACCCTGCCCTATATAGTCCACTACTAGTCTAACCCTGCCCTATATAGTCCACTACTAGTCTAACCCTGCCCTATATAGTCCACTACTAGTCTAACCCTTCCCTATATAGTCCACTACTAGTCTAACCCTGCCCTATATAGTCCACTACTAGTCTAACCCTGCTCTATATAGTCCACTACTAGTCTAACCCTGCCCTATATAGTCCAATACTAGTCTAACCCTGCCCTATATAGTCCACTACTAGTCTAACCCTGCCCTATATAGTCCACTACTAGTCTAACCCTGCCCTATATAGTCCACTACTAGTCTAACCCTGCTCTATATAGTCCACTACTAGTCTAACCCTGCCCTATATAGTCCACTACTAGTCTAACCCTGCCCTATATAGTCCACTACTAGTCTAACCCTGCCCTATATAGTCCACTTCTAGTCTAACCCTGCCCTATATAGTCCACTACTAGTCTAACCCTGCCCTATATAGTCCACTACTAGTCTAACCCTGCCCTATATAGTCCACTACTAGTCTAACCCTGCCCTATATAGTCCACTACTAGTCTAACCCTGCCCTATATAGTCCACTACTAGTCTAACCATGCCCTATATAGTCCACTACTAGTCTAACCCTGCCCTATATAGTCCACTACTAGTCTAACCCTGCCCTATATAGTCCACTACTAGTCTAACCCTGCCCTATATAGTCCACTACTAGTCTAACCCTGCCCTATATAGTCCACTACTAGTCTAACCCTGCCCTATATAGTCCACTACTAGTCTAACCCTGCTCTATATAGTCCACTACTAGTCTAACCCTGCCCTATATAGTCCACTACTAGTCTAACCCTGCCCTATATAGTCCACTACTAGTCTAACCCTGCCCTATATAGTCCACTTCTAGTCTAACCCTGCCCTATATAGTCCACTACTAGTCTAACCCTGCCCTATATAGTCCACTACTAGTCTAACCCTGCCCTATATAGTCCACTACTAGTCTAACCCTGCCCTATATAGTCCACTACTAGTCTAACCCTGCCCTATATAGTCCACTACTAGTCTAACCATGCCCTATATAGTCCACTACTAGTCTAACCCTGCCCTATATAGTCCACTACTAGTCTAACCCTGCCCTATATAGTCCACTACTAGTCTAACCCTGCCCTATATAGTCCACTACTAGTCTAACCCTGCCCTATATAGTCCACTACTAGTCTAACCCTGCCCTATATAGTCCACTACTAGTCTAACCCTGCCCTATATAGTCCACTACTAGTCTAACCATGCCCTATATAGTCCACTACTAGTCTAACCCTGCCCTATATAGTCCAATACTAGTCTAACCCTGCCCTATATAGTCCACTACTAGTCTAACCCTGCCCTATATAGTCCACTACTAGTCTAACCCTGCCCTATATAGTCCACTACTAGTCTAACCCTGCCCTATATAGTCCACTACTAGTCTAACCATGCCCTATATAGTCCACTACTAGTCTAACCCTGCCCTATATAGTCCACTACTAGTCTAACCCTGCCCTATATAGTCCACTTCTAGTCTAACCCTGCCCTATATAGTCCACTTCTAGTCTAACCCTGCCCTATATAGTCCACTACTAGTCTAACCCTGCCCTATATAGTCCACTACTAGTCTAACCCTGCCCTATATAGTCCACTACTAGTCTAACCCTGCCCTATATAGTCCACTACTAGTCTAACCCTGCCCTATATAGTCCACTACTAGTCTAACCCTGCCCTATATAGTCCACTACTAGTCTAACCATGCCCTATATAGTCCACTACTAGTCTAACCCTGCCCTATATAGTCCACTACTAGTCTAACCCTGCCCTATATAGTCCACTACTAGTCTAACCCTGCCCTATATAGTCCACTACTAGTCTAACCCTGCCCTATATAGTCCACTACTAGTCTAACCCTGCCCTATATAGTCCACTACTAGTCTAACCCTGCCCTATATAGTCCACTACTAGTCTAACCATGCCCTATATAGTCCACTACTAGTCTAACCCTGCCCTATATAGTCCAATACTAGTCTAACCCTGCCCTATATAGTCCACTACTAGTCTAACCCTGCCCTATATAGTCCACTACTAGTCTAACCCTGCCCTATATAGTCCACTACTAGTCTAACCCTGCCCTATATAGTCCACTACTAGTCTAACCATGCCCTATATAGTCCACTACTAGTCTAACCCTGCCCTATATAGTCCACTACTAGTCTAACCCTGACCTATATAGTCCACTGCTAGTCTAACCCTGCCCTATATAGTCCACTACTAGTCTAACCCTGCCCTATATAGTCCACTGCTAGTCTAACCCTGCTCTATATAGTCCACTGCTAGTCTAACCCTGCCCTATATAGTCCACTACTAGTCTAACCCTGCCCTATATAGTCCACTACTAGTCTAACCCTGCCCTATATAGTCCAATACTAGTCTAACCCTGCCCTATATAGTCCAATACTAGTCTAACCCTGCCCTATATAGTCCACTACTAGTCTAACCCTGCCCTATATAGTCCACTACTAGTCTAACCCTGCCCTATATAGTCCACTACTAGTCTAACCCTGCCCTATATAGTCCACTACTAGTCTAACCCTGCCCTATATAGTCCACTACTAGTCTAACCCTGCTCTATATAGTCCACTACTAGTCTAACCCTGACCTATATAGTCCACTACTAGTCTAACCCTGCCCTATATAGTCCACTACTAGTCTAACCCTGCCCTATATAGTCCACTTCTAGTCTAACCCTGCCCTATATAGTCCACTACTAGTCTAACCCTGCCCTATATAGTCCACTACTAGTCTAACCCTGCCCTATATAGTCCACTACTAGTCTAACCCTGCCCTATATAGTCCACTACTAGTCTAACCCTGCCCTATATAGTCCACTACTAGTCTAACCATGCCCTATATAGTCCACTACTAGTCTAACCCTGCCCTATATAGTCCACTACTAGTCTAACCCTGCCCTATATAGTCCACTACTAGTCTAACCCTGCCCTATATAGTCCACTACTAGTCTAACCCTGCCCTATATAGTCCACTACTAGTCTAACCCTGCCCTATATAGTCCACTACTAGTCTAACCCTGCCCTATATAGTCCACTACTAGTCTAACCATGCCCTATATAGTCCACTACTAGTCTAACCCTGCCCTATATAGTCCAATACTAGTCTAACCCTGCCCTATATAGTCCACTACTAGTCTAACCCTGCCCTATATAGTCCACTACTAGTCTAACCCTGCCCTATATAGTCCACTACTAGTCTAACCCTGCCCTATATAGTCCACTACTAGTCTAACCATGCCCTATATAGTCCACTACTAGTCTAACCCTGCCCTATATAGTCCACTACTAGTCTAACCCTGCCCTATATAGTCCACTTCTAGTCTAACCCTGCCCTATATAGTCCACTACTAGTCTAACCCTGCCCTATATAGTCCACTACTAGTCTAACCCTGCCCTATATAGTCCACTACTAGTCTAACCCTGCCCTATATAGTCCACTACTAGTCTAACCCTGCCCTATATAGTCCACTACTAGTCTAACCCTGCCCTATATAGTCCACTACTAGTCTAACCATGCCCTATATAGTCCACTACTAGTCTAACCCTGCCCTATATAGTCCACTACTAGTCTAACCCTGCCCTATATAGTCCACTACTAGTCTAACCCTGCCCTATATAGTCCACTACTAGTCTAACCCTGCCCTATATAGTCCACTACTAGTCTAACCCTGCCCTATATAGTCCACTACTAGTCTAACCCTGCCCTATATAGTCCACTACTAGTCTAACCATGCCCTATATAGTCCACTACTAGTCTAACCCTGCCCTATATAGTCCAATACTAGTCTAACCCTGCCCTATATAGTCCACTACTAGTCTAACCCTGCCCTATATAGTCCACTACTAGTCTAACCCTGCCCTATATAGTCCACTACTAGTCTAACCCTGCCCTATATAGTCCACTACTAGTCTAACCATGCCCTATATAGTCCACTACTAGTCTAACCCTGCCCTATATAGTCCACTACTAGTCTAACCCTGCCCTAGATAGTCCACTACTAGTCTAACCCTGCCCTATATAGTCCACTACTAGTCTAACCCTGCCCTATATAGTCCACTACTAGTCTAACCATGCCCTAGATAGTCCACTACTAGTCTAACCCTGCCCTATATAGTCCACTACTAGTCTAACCCTGCCCTATATAGTCCACTACTAGTCTAACCCTGCCCTATATAGTCCACTACTAGTCTAACCCTGCCCTATATAGTCCACTACTAGTCTAACCATGCCCTATATAGTCCACTACTAGTCTAACCCTGCCCTATATAGTCCAATACTAGTCTAACCCTGCCCTATATAGTCCAATACTAGTCTAACCCTGCCCTATATAGTCCACTACTAGTCTAACCATGCCCTATATAGTCCACTACTAGTCTAACCCTGCCCTATATAGTCCACTACTAGTCTAACCCTGCCCTATATAGTCCACTTCTAGTCTAACCCTGCCCTATATAGTCCACTACTAGTCTAACCCTGCCCTATATAGTCCACTACTAGTCTAACCCTGCCCTATATAGTCCACTACTAGTCTAACCCTGCCCTATATAGTCCACTACTAGTCTAACCCTGCCCTATATAGTCCACTACTAGTCTAACCATGCCCTATATAGTCCACTACTAGTCTAACCCTGCCCTATATAGTCCAATACTAGTCTAACCCTGCCCTATATAGTCCACTACTAGTCTAACCCTGCCCTATATAGTCCACTACTAGTCTAACCCTGCCCTATATAGTCCACTACTAGTCTAACCCTGCCCTATATAGTCCACTACTAGTCTAACCATGCTCTATATAGTCCACTACTAGTCTAACCCTGCCCTATATAGTCCACTACTAGTCTAACCATGCCCTATATAGTCCACTACTAGTCTAACCCTGCCCTATATAGTCCACTACTAGTCTAACCCTGCCCTATATAGTCCACTACTAGTCTAACCCTGCCCTAGATAGTCCACTACTAGTCTAACCCTGCCCTATATAGTCCACTACTAGTCTAACCCTGCCCTATATAGTCCACTACTAGTCTAACCATGCCCTATATAGTCCACTACTAGTCTAACCCTGCCCTATATAGTCCACTACTAGTCTAACATGCCCTATATAGTCCACTACTAGTCTAACCCTGCCCTATATAGTCCAATACTAGTCTAACCCTGCCCTATATAGTCCACTACTAGTCTAACCCTGCCCTATATAGTCCACTACTAGTCTAACCCTGCCCTATATAGTCCACTACTAGTCTAACCCTGCCCTATATAGTCCACTACTAGTCTAACCCTGCCCTATATAGTCCACTACTAGTCTAACCATGCCCTATATAGTCCACTACTAGTCTAACCCTGCCCTATATAGTCCACTACTAGTCTAACCCTGCCCTCTATAGTCCACTACTAGTCTAACCCTGCCCTATATAGTCCACTACTAGTCTAACCCTGCCCTATATAGTCCACTGCTAGTCTAACCCTGCCCTATATAGTCCACTACTAGTCTAACCCTGCCCTATATAGTCCACTACTAGTCTAACCCTGCCCTATATAGTCCACTACTAGTCTAACCCTGCCCTATATAGTCCACTACTAGTCTAACCCTGCTCTATATAGTCCACTACTAGTCTAACCCTGCCCTATATAGTCCACTACTAGTCTAACCCTGCCCTATATAGTCCACTACTAGTCTAACCCTGCCCTATATAGTCCACTACTAGTCTAACCCTGCCCTATATAGTCCACTACTAGTCTAACCCTGCCCTATATAGTCCACTACTAGTCTAACCATGCCCTATATACTCAGAGTCTAGACAGTTCCAAGGATCCAAGCTTACTCTACTCAGAGTCTAGACAGTTCCAAGGATCCAAGCTTACTCTACTCAGAGTCTAGACAGTTCCAAGGATCCAAGCTTACTCTACTCAGAGTCTAGACAGTTCCAAGGATCCAAGCTTACTCTACTCAGAGTCTAGACAGTTCCAAGGATCCAAGCTTACTCTACTCAGAGTCTAGACAGTTCCAAGGATCCAAGCTTACTCTACTCAGAGTCTAGAAAGTTCCAAGGAGGTTGATGATCTTATTCCATCATACAGGTTCAGGAATCAATGGAAAAACCTTTAACGATAATCAACTAAAGAATTGATTCCTGATTACTGTTTGATTTGAAGTGGTAGATATTTGCAGGCAAGAAGATTAGTCTTTGGTTGTCACTTTTCCAAGCCTTGCATGTCGATGTTCAATGAACTCCAACTCAGACTAACTCTGTCCCTGTGCGTCTGACTGTTATGTGAGTAACCTCTCTCTAGAGATGAGTGGTAAAACAGTTCCCTTGAATAATTTGGTTACCATGGAGCAATATGAAAATACGCCATTCAAGTGTTTAAATGAAAAGTCATTGCACACAATTACTATATGTTGCATTACTGTAAATACGAGCCTCAGTAATGGGGATTGGTAAGCTGTCTGCATTTACATCTGGATATGAGCAATGCCAGTGGGAAATTGCCATAATGTGTTTTTGTGTATTTTTCTGTTGCCAGTTGTTGCTTAAGGCCAATGACTTTGTCTTTTCAGTACAGTGAAAGGTTTCAAGGTGATTTATTTGTGTTTACCTCTTGGTTGATAACCACTGTTTCATTGCAAAAAGGTGAAATATCTGGAAATGTACTCCAATGGTGTGTAATGATCACCCATCACCTGAGAGTCATCTCCCCTCCAAGAACATGTAAAGGTACTATAAATGAGATTATAGTCTGTAGTTTACAATAGAATGTGATCAAAGCACAGGGGAATGTCCCCTTTCAACAACAATGCCCAGTTCTTTACCACATTTCTTCCTTATTAAGAGCAGAACTTTTGATGAGGCTTCTGTATGAACCAATAGTCCTTCTCGTTAGGTAAAATGAGAACCAATAGTCCATCTCGTTAGGTAAAATGAGAACCAATAGTCCTTCTCGTTAGATAAAATGAGAACCAATAGTCATCAAACACATGGAAATGTTAAGTAGCCTAGCGGTTAAGAGCATTGGGCCAGTAAATAAAAGATTGTTGGTTCGAATCCACAAGCTGATTAGGTGAAAAATCTGACGATGTGCCCTTGAGCAAGGCACTTAACCCTAATTGCTCCTGTAAGTTGCTCTGGAAAGGAGTGGCTGCTGAAAATTGTTACTATGATGTTTCTACAACGTTACTATGGTGTTACTATGGTGTTACTATGACGTTACTATGACATTACTATGGGGTTACTATGATGTTACTATGATGTTACTATGATATTATGGTGTTACTATGATGTTACTATGGTGTTACTATGATGTGACTATGGTGTTAATATGATATTATGGTGTTACTATGGAATTACTATGGTGTTACTATGATGTTACTGTGGTGTTACTATGATGTTACTATAGTGTTACTATGGTGTTACTATAATGTTTCTATGGTGTTACTATGATGTTTCTGTGGTGTTACTGTGACGTTAGTATGACATTACTATGACGTTACTATGACGTTACTATGGTGTTACTATGATGTTACTGTGGTGTTACTATGATATTATGGTGTTACTATGATGTTACTATGATGTTACTATGACGTTACTATGACGTTACTATGACGTTACTATGGTGTTACTATGATGTTACTATGGTGTTACTATGATATTACTATGGTGTTACTATGATGTTACTATGATGTTACTATGATGTTACTATGGTGTTACTATGATATTACTATGATGTTACTATGACGTTACTATGATGTTACTATGACGTTACTATGATGTTACTATGATGTTACTATGACGTTACTATGACGTTACTATGACGTTACTATGACGTTACTATGGTGTTACTATGACGCTACTATGGTGTTACTATGAGGTTACTATGGTGTTACTATGATGTTACTATGACGTTACTATGATGTTACTATGATGTTACTATGATGTTACTATGACGTTACTATGACGTTACTATGACGTTACTATGGTGTTACTATGATGTTACTATGGTGTTACTATGATGTTACTATGGTGTTACTATGATGTTACTATGATGTTACTATGATGTTACTATGGTGTTACTATGATATTACTATGATGTTACTATGACGTTACTATGATGTTACTATGATGTTACTATGACGTTATTACGGTGTGTTGATGCTTTTGATTTGGTCATTGTCTCATCCCTTAATTTTCAATTATAGACATGACACACACACACACACACACACACACACACACACACACACACACACACACACACACACACACACACACACACACACACACACACACACACACACACACACACACACACACACACACACACACACACACACACACACCTTATTGTGGAAAGTAACAGAGCAGGGAGGACAACGTAACAACAGGAGTCATAGTGATGTAACATTACTCAACAACTTTTTGTAATCTTTTAAAACCAGTAAAACCCAAATCAAACGGTGAAACTTTAGTTGGTGTTGTTCATACATGAGTCACTTGGTATAAAACCTCAGGATTGAAGTAGTATTTGTGACGGTTAATTCATTTTGACAGTTGGAAATGTTAAATCCTCTGGGGCTTAACACACAGGCCTGGCTAAGCAGGGTGAATAGAGATGAAGCTACTGTGATCAGTTTCATACAGCAGAACTCCATGTTGGGTTAACTGTTAACATGCTATTTCCACATGCTTAGATCAACCACCCACTCAAACATGTTAGCAACAATGGGCATGGGCAGTTGATCACACTGAAGTATTGTAAATGGAACATTCTGGCAGGAATGTTATATGTTGCTGTACATAACAGCTAAGAAATGTAATAATGTGGCAAGTGAAGCTTACACTGTTGTAGGATTGCCTGACTAAATAATGTACAGGCTATATCAGGAGAGCTAAAGCAAACAGCAGAAGGTCAGTGAGTTTCTCCACTGAGAACCTATAGCCCTGGTGAGAGATTAGTCTTGCACAGACAGGGGAAGAATCAATATGAGTCCAATATCTATTCTCAGGTTAGCGTTTTTCACCATGAATCTTGCTCTGGAGGCAGCTCTGCAGAGTGGTCCCTAGCTGGCACAGCCACAAAGTCATTTTAAACCTTACCCTAACCTTAATCCTAACCTTAACCACACTCCTAACCGTAAAGCCTAAACCTACCCTTAAATGAAGAACACAAATAAGAACTCTGTTCATATTAAAAAGGAAAGCTAGATAACAGTCATTGTTATGTGTCTTTACCCCCCCGTCCTTACTGAACATTCTAGAACATTTTATGTTCATGTTTCTTGTTAAGAGGGAAACAAAGCATGATGTTATCAGATGTGATCTGAGGCATCTGAATTCTGGGTTCATGGCTTTGCTGGAAAGGCGTCTGGGCGGCGGGGCATGGCGGCGTAGAGGGGGTACTCATGCAGCCGTAACCTAATTGCATACGGAACTGGCAGTAGATCTAATAATAGAGATGCATACTTCTAAACAGCTGAAACTGTTTAAGGCCAAACTGAAAGGTCATGGTCTCTTTTTCATGCTTTTATATCTTTAAAGTAGCTGACCCATAAAATCAGCATCTCTAAATGGAAGGAAATGGATTTTATGAGAGGAAATATAACGGTGGAATTAACCGAATATACCGTGAAATCAGCTCATATTGATGAGTTGTTTTTCTCTCTCTATGTATATACATTCATTATTTGTGGTCTTATACTGTACATAAATTAATATAACTCTAAGTTACTGTGTGCAATACACTGAGGAAAATCACTTTGGACATTTTCAGAGCTTATCATAGATTTGTATTCAAAGAACTTTCCCTTTATACAGCAATATTGAAATGGAATGTTTTCCCTTTAAACTTTTTGTTCTGACAATGTTTATTCTAGAGGCTGGTGATGACTCATGCGCACACACTAGAACACGCACTCTAGAACACACGCTCTAGAACACGCACTCTAGAACACACACTCTAGAACACACGCTCTAGAACACGCACTCTACAACACACACTCTAGAACACACGCTCTAGAACACGCACTCTAGAACACACACTCTAGAACACACACTCTAGAACACACGCTCTAGAACACGCACTCTAGAACACACACTCTAGAACACACACTCTAGAACACACACTCTAGAACACACGCTCTAGAACACGCACTCTAGAACACACACTCTAGAACACACACTCTAGAACACACACTCTAGAACACGCACTCTAGAACACACACTCTAGAACACACGCTCTAGAACACGCACTCTAGAACACACACTCTAGAACACACACTCTAGAACACACACTCTAGAACACGCACTCTAGAACAGACACTCTACACACAAGTACAATGCCTTCGGAAAGTATTCAGACCCTTTGACGTTTTCCACATGTTGTTACGATACAGCTTTATTGTACAATTGATTAAAACATTGTTTTTTTCAAATCTACACATAATAACATCCCCACAGCATGATGCTGCCCACACCATGCTTTACCGTAAGGATGGTGCAAGGTTTCCTCTAGACGTGACGCTTGGCGTTCAGGCCAAAGTGTTCAATCTTGGTTTCATCAGACCAGAGAATCTTGTTTGTCATGGTCTGAGAGTCTTTAGGAGCCTTTTGGCAAACTCCAAGCGGGCTGTCATGTGCCTTTTACTGAGGAGCGGCTTACGTCTGGCCACTCTACCATAAAGGCCTTTCTCCTCCAATTGCTCAGTTTGGCCAGGCGGCCAGCTCTAGGAAGAGTCTTGGTGGTTCCAAACTTCTTCCATTTAAGAATGATGGAGGCCACTGTGTTCTTGAGGACCTTCAATGCTGCAAATATTTTTTGGTAGCCTTCCCCGGATCTGTTCCTCAACAAAATCCTGTGTCGTAGCTCTACGGACAATTCCTTTGACCTCATGGCTTGGTTCTTGCACTGTCAACTGTGGGACCTTATACTCCAATCAAGTTGTAGAAACATCTCAAGGATGATCAATGGAAACAGGATGCACCTGAGCTCAATTTCAATTTCAAAAAATTCTAAAAACCTCTTTTCGCTTTGTCATTATGGGGTATTGTGTGTAGATTGCTGAGGATTTTTTTTATTTAATACATTTTAGAATAAGGCTGTAACGTAACAAAATGTGGAAAAAGTCAAGGGGTCTGAATACTTTCTTAAGGCACTGTATATACTTTAACAGGATTATCTATTTTGGATGTAATTTGAATGGAATTGAGAAAGACAGAGAGAGTGCTCTCCAGTGGATTTCATAAAAAAATATTCTTTAAAACATTTAAAAAGTTATCCTTTTTAGATAATTCCACTCTAAATATAATCACGTCACCAAATAATTGATTAAAACACACTATTTTGCAAAGAAGGTCTAAAGTAGCCTCAACAGCACTCTTTACGGTAGTACCATTGTGTAGCCGGAGGACATCTAGCTTCCGTCCAAAACCTAGTAGGTTCATGGTTCTCACCCCCTTCCATAGACTTACACGGTAATTATGACAACTTCCGGAGGACATCCTCCAACCTATCAGAGCTCTTGTAGCAGGAACTGACATGTTGTCCACCGAATCAAAGGATCAGATAATTCATCTAGTATTGAAAGCATAAGCTACAGCTAGCTAGCACTGTAGTGAATAAAATATGGTGAGCAGACTCAAAGAGAGAGAAAATAGTTGAACAGTTTTTTTTTCACTTTCAGTTTTACCTAATTAGCTAGCAAATGCAGCTAGCTAGTTCAGCCTACTGAAACACCCAGCTCAAACAGAGGGATGCTATGTTAGCTAGCTGTTTAGTCTATTGAAACACCCTGCTCAAACAGAGGGATGCTATGTTAGCTAGCTGTTCAGCCTACTGCCCTAGTAGGAAGTTCACTGTGTTCAGCTCACCCTGCACCAACATACAGTGCATTTGGAAACTATTCAGACCCCTTTTTCCACATTTTGTTACGCTACAGCCTTATTCTAAAATTGATTTTTAAAAATTCTACACACAATATCCTTTGATGACAAAGCGAAAACAGGTTTTTAGAAATCTAACATGTCTACTTCTGCCCAGCTTCCCAGTAAAACAATGAAAACAATGATGCATCCCAGAAAAGTTCTTAAAATAGCCCATGTTAAAACATGTAGCTTAAGAAACAAGGTTCATGAAATCAATAACTTACTAGTAACAGATAACATTCATATACTGACTATCTCTGAAACTCACTTAGATAATACCTTTAATATAGTGGTAGAAATACATGGTTGTAACATCTACAGAAAAGACACCAGCCAATGGTGGAGGTGTTGCTGTTCATATTCAGAACCACATTCCTGTAAAGCTTAGAGAGGGTATCATGTTAAATACTGTTGAAGTAATATGGCTACAGGTTCATCTGCCTCACCTAAAGACCATTCTGGTGGGAAGCTGCTATAGACCACCTAGTGCTAACAGTCAGTATCTGGATAACGTGTGAAATGCTTGATAATGTACGTGATATCAAGAGAGAGGTATATTTTCTGGGTGATTTAAATATTGACTGGCTCTCATCAAGCTGCCCACTCAAGAAAAAGCGTCAAACTGTAACCAGTACCTGCAACATGGTTCAGGTTACCAGTCAACCTACCATGGTAATTACAAACAGCACAGGAATGAAATCATGAACATGTATTGATCACATCTTCACTAACGCTGCAGAAAGTTGCTATAAAGCAGTATCCAGATCCATCAGATGTCATGATCACAGTATAGTAGCCATATCTAGGAAAAACGAAATTCTGAAGGCTGGGCCTTATATAGTGTATAAGAGGTCATACAATTATTATATGGTTGAGAGGGATGAGGCAAAAGGTATGGAAAATAAGTCTGGCAGCCCAACTGATTGGCAAACATATTGAAATCATGTGACTAAACTGAATAAAAATAAGAAGAAACTCCACTATGAAACAAAGTATAAAGAATGATAGTAAAAAGCTCTGGAGCTCCTTCAATTACATTTTGGGAAAAAAGGCAAACTCAGCTACATCATTCATTGAATCAGATGGATCATTCATTTCAAAACTGACTGATATTGCGAAATACTTGAATGATTTTGTCATTGGCAAGATTAGCAAACTTAGGCATGACATGTCAGCAACAAACGCTGACTCTACACATCCAAGTATATCTGAACCAATTATGAAAGACAAGAATTGTCGTTTTGAATTCCTATTTCCCATATCTTCAATTTAAACCTACTAGAAAGTGTGAGCCTGTTACCAACCCTTTGTAAAGTTTTGTAAAAACTTGACCAGATACAATGCTATTTTACAGTAAACAAATTGACAACAGACTTTCAGCACGTTTATAGGGAAGGACATTCAACAAGCACAGCACTTACACAAATGACTGATGATTGGCTGAGAGAGTCTTAGTCTTCAGTGCAGCTTTTGACATTATCAATCATAGTCTGCTGCTGGAAAAACATATGTGTTATGGCTTTACACCCCCTGCTATATTGTGGATAAAGAGTTACCTGAAAAACAGAACACAGAGGGTGTTCTTTAATGGAAGCCTCTCCAACATAATCCAGGTAGAATCAGTAATTTCCCAGGGCAGCTGTTTAGGCCCCTTACTTTTTTCAATCTTTACTTTTGAGTAAAGCCAGTGTGTCTATGTATGTGGATGACTCAACACTATACATGTCAGCTACTACAGCGACTGAAATGACAGCAACACTTAACAAAGAGCTGCAGTTAGTTCCAGAATGGGTGGCAAGGAATATTTCAAAAACTAAAAGTATTGTATTTGGAACAAATCATTCACTAAACCTCATCTAAATCTTGTAATAAATAATGTGGAAATTGAGCAAGTTGAGGAGACTAAACTGCTTGGAGTAACCCTGGATTGTAAACTGTCAAGGTAAAAACATATTGATACAACAGTAGCTAAGATGAGGAGAAGTCTGTCCATAATAAAGCATTGCTCTGCCTTCTTAACAACACTATCAACAAGGCAGGTCCTACAGGCTCTAGTTTTGTCGCAACTGGACTACTGTTCAGTCCTGTGGTCTGGTGCCACAGAGAGGGACCTCGGAAAATTACAGGAACTAATGGGGATCCATAATAAACCCCAGGAAGAGTATCTGCTGCCTTGGCAGGAACTAATGGGGATCCATAATAAACCCCAGGAAGAGTAGCTGCTGCCTCGGCAGGAACTAATGGGGATCCATAATAAACCCCAGGAAGAGTAGCTGCTGCCTTGACAGGAACTAATGGGGATCCATAATAAACCCCAGGAAGGTCCCTGATTGAGTCTGTAATACCAACATGTTTCAAGCAGACCACCATAGTCCCTGTGCCCAAGAACACTAAGGTAATCTGCCTAAATGACTACAGACCCGTAGCATTCACGTCTGTAGCCATGAAGGACTTTGAAAGGCTCGTCATGGCTCACATCAACACCATTATTCCAGAAACCCTAGACCCACTCCAATTTGCATACCGCCCCAACAGATCCACAGATGATGCAATCTCTATTGCACTCCACACTGCCCTTTCCCACCTGGACAAAAGGAACACCTACGTGAGAATGCTGTTCATTGTCTACAGCTCAGCGTTCAACACCATAGTGCCCTCAAAGCTCATCACTAAGCTAAGGATCCTGTGACTAAACACCTCCCTCTGCAACTGTATCCTGGACTTTCTGACGGGCCACTCCCAGGTGGTAAGGGTAAGTAAAGTAACAACACATCTGCCACGAAGATCCTCAACACTGGGGTCTCTCAGGGGTGCGTACTCAGTCCCTTCTTGTACTCCCTGTTCCCCCACGACTGCGAGGCCAAGCACGACTCCAACAGCATCATTAAGTTTGCTGACGACACAACGGTGGTAGGCCTGATCACCGACAAAGATGAGACAGCCTATAGGGAGGAGGTCAGAGACTTGGAAGTGTGGTGCCAGGACAACAACCTCTCCCTCAACGTGAGCAAGACAAAGGAGATGATTGTGGACTACAGGAAAATGAGGACTGAGCATGCCCACATTCTCATCGACAGGGCTGTAATGGAGCAGGTTGAGAGCTTCAAGTTTCTTGGTGTCCACATCACCAACAAACTATCAAAAAGTTCTACAGCTGCACCATCGAGAGCATCCTGACCGGTTGCATCACAACCTGGTATGGCAACTGCTCGGCATACAACCGTAAGGTGCTACAGAGGGTAGTGTGTACGGCCCAGTACATCACTGGGGCCATTTATTTCACTACATTCCTAAAGAAAATAATGTACTTTTTACTCCATACATTTTCCCTGAAACCCAAAAGTACTTGTTAAATTTTGACAGGAAAATGGTCCAATTCACACACTTATCAAGAGAACATCCCTGGTCTTTCCTACTGCTTTTGATCTGGCGGACTCCCTAAACACACAATCTTTGTTTGTAAATTAGGTCTGAGTGTTGGAGTGTTCCCCTGGCTATCCGTCAATACAAAAAATACAAGAAAATGAGGGACTGGTGCACTTCACAAAATGATGGCATCATGAGGAAAGAAAATGATGTGGATATATTGAAGCAACATCTTAAGACATCAGTCAGGAAGTTAAAGCTTGGTCGCAAATGGGTCTTCCAAATGGACAATGACTCCAAGTATACTTCCAAAGTTGTGGAAAAATGGCTTAAGGACAACAAAGTCAAGGTATTGGAGTGGCCATCACAAAGCCCTGACCTCAATCCTATAGAAAATTTGTGGGCAGAACTGAAAAAGCGTGTGCGAGCAAGGAGGCCTACAAACCTGACTCATTTACACCAGTTCTGTCAGGGGGAATGGGACAAAATTCACCTAACTTATTGTGGGAAGCTTGTGGAAGGCTACCTGAAATGTTTGACCCAAGTTAAACAATTTAAAAGGCAATGCTACCAAATAGAATTGAGTGTATGTAAACTTCTGACCCACTGGGAATGTGATGAAAGAAATGAAAGCTGAAATAAATAACTCTACTATTATTCTCACATTTCACATTCTTAAAATAAAGTGGTGATCCTAACTGACCTAAGACAGGGAATTTTTACTAGGATTAAATGTCAGGAATTGTGAAAAACTAAGTTTAAATGTATTTGGCTAAGGTGTATGTAAACTTCCCACTTCAACTGTAAGTACATTTTAGCAATTCCATTTGCTTTTGATACTTAATTAAAACCAAATACTTTTAGACTTTTACTCAAGTAATATTTTACTGGGTGACATTTTCTATTAAGGTATCTTTACTTTTACTCAAGTATGACATTTGAGTACTTTTTCCACCACTGGCTCTTTATTATCTATGCATAGTCACTTTACCCCTACATATATGTACAAATTAACTGGACTAACCTGTATCCCTGTACATTGA
>CM042390.1:41672886-41692886 GCA_023634145.1 Thymallus thymallus | reverse complement strand
AACAGCTTAGAGAGAGAGAAAGAGACAAGACCGATTTGCTACAGTGTCAGACAAGTGAGAGTTGTTCACCTGTCCTGTTGTGAGAAACTTTGACAGCAGAGGCTGCTGTCGCTAAATTTATCTGGAACCTGGAACTATCTCTCGCGCTTTGAAGACTGAAATAAACAAACATGTTTGACAGAGAAACATCAGATTTTTTATGTAATGTTTATTCATTATTTATTATGATTTTTTTAATAACATTCCATCCACGAGGCCTCGAGGTAATTTGATTGCAGAAGAAAAGTCTACATCTAAAGTTTCCATAGTATCCATGTATTAAGCCTGTAGTAATAGCCCATAGTTTCCATGTATAGCCCATAGTTTCCATGTATAGCCCATAGTTTCCATGTATAGCCCATAGTTTCCATGTATAGCCCATAGTTTCCATGTACAGCCCATAGTTTCCATGTATAGCCCATAGTTTCCATTTATAGCCCATAGTTTCCATGTATAGCCCATAGTTTCCATTTATAGCCCATAGTTTCCATTTATAGCCCATAGTTTCCATGTATAGCCCATAGTTTCCATGTATAGCCCATAGTTTCCATGTATAGCCCAAAGTTTCCATGTATAGCCCATAGTTTCCATTTATAGCCCATAGTTTCCATTTATAGCCCATAGTTTCCATTTATAGCCCATAGATTCCTTGTATAGCCCATAGTTTCCATTTATAGCCCATAGTTTCCATGTATAGCCCATAGTTTCCATTTATAGCCCATAGTTTCCATGTATAGCCCATAGTTTCCATTTATAGCCCATAGTTTCCATTTATAGCCCATAGATTCCATGTATAGCCCATAGTTTCCATTTATAGCCCATAGTTTCCATGTATAGCCAATAGTTTCCATAGTTTCTAGGGTTCGGCTGAGATCGCTGCGCTTCCCGGACCTGCTTCGCTATACCCCAGCTGAGTGCCGTCACCAGGCACGAGGTGGGAAGGATGGTCTCGGGCTCCAGGGTGGTCCCCGTGGGGCTGTAGCGGCGAGACAGGGCATCAGGCTTAATGTTCTTAGACCCCGGCCGATAGGAGAGGGAAAAATTTAACCGGGTAAACAGCAGGGCCAATCTTGCTTGCCTGGAGTTGAGGCGGTTGGCGGTGCGGAGATACTCCAGGTTTTTGTGGTCGGTCCACATCACGAACGCATATTCCGCCCCTTCAAGCCAGTGCCTCCACTCCTGCTACGCCATCTTCACCGCGAGGATCTCCCGATTCCCCACGTCGTAGTTCCTCTCCGTGACGTTGAGGTGGTGGGAGAAAAAGTCACAGGGATGCAGTTTAAGGTCCTGGGCCGAACGTTGGGACAGGACAGCTCCCACTCCAATATACGAAGCATCGGCCTCCACCACAAACTGACGGGAGGGGTCAGGATGAACCAGGATAGGGGCCGTGGTGAAGCGGTGCTTGAGGTCCCAAAACGCCCGGTCAGCGGCCGCAGACCACGTGAATGGAACCTTGGTGGAGGTGAGTGCGGACAGACGGGAGGCCAGGGTGCTGTATCCATGGATAAAGCGGCGGTAAAAATGATGGGCTATCATTCACCAGGGCCTGAAAAATGGCAGGGGCGTTGGTGAGACCAAAAGGCATGACCAGATACTCGTAGTGGCCGCTGGCCGTGTTGAATGTGGTCTTCCACTCGTCCCCCTCCAGTATCCTCCACCAGACGTTCTGCAGATCCAACTTGGAAAACACGGTGACCCCCTGGAGAGGCTCGAAGGCCGAGGAAATGAGTGGTAGCGGTTCTTCACCGTAATGTCATTTAGTCCCCGGTAGTCAATGCACGGGCAAGGAAGAGGGACGGATAAATCCTGCCGCTAGGTAAGGGATTGTGATAAGGGGATTGTGACGTTGGAGCCAGGAGAATCCGAATACCACGGAAATCTGGGGGGATCTGATCAGCAGGAAATGCATCATCTTGCTGTGATTCCCTGACACCCGTAGGTTGATGGGAGTGGTGTTATGGGTGACCCGCCCTATAGAGCGTCCGTCTTGGGTTCTAACCTCCATGGGTATGGAGAGGGGCTGAGTGGGGATGTTCAGCTCAGCAGCCAGGGTGACGTCCAGGAAGCTCTCGTCAGCCCCAGAGTCAATGAGGACCCAGAGAGATTTGGACTGGTCTCCCCACTGGAGAATAACATGAAAAGGGGTGCGAGTACATGAATTGGACAAAGTCTCCATATGGTCCACCAGAGTACTCGCTCCTACTAGCTCATCCTTGACCTCCTCCGAGACGGCGTGCCAAAACATGTCGAAGAGTGCTTCCTGGTTCCAGGCACTCTCTGCTGCTAATGTGCGGAAATCCACTGCATAATCGGCCACACTGCGGTAGTCCTGCCAAAGCTGGATATGCCTCCGGGCAGCTTCTCTCCCGGAAAACGGATCATCGAAAACACTCCTCACCTCTTCCATGAACCCCTCCAGACTCTTGCATATAGCTGGCTGGCGTTCCCATATCGCGGTAGCCCTGGTGAGAGCCCTCCCGGACATCAGTGTGATGAGGTAGGCTATCTTGGAGCGCTCTGAGGGGAAGGAGGAGGGCTGAAGATCAAAAATGAGAGCACACTGAGCCAAAAACGCCCGACAGGTGCTCGGCTCTCCATTGAAGCGTTCCGGCGGAGGTAAACGGGGCTCCCGGGCAGGTGGAGTGACCGGTGGGGCAGCTCTGCTAGCCGCCGCATTGCTGAGGAGCTGTGGGGCTGCCACCGTAGCAGGCTGCCTCCCCGCCAACCCGCAGCATTGCTCCATCAGCATGTCCAACGTCCGGTAATGACGCTCCGCCAACATCTCAACCCCCACCAAAAGGCCCCAAAGCAGTTCCTCGTGCCGGCCAATGGAGGTTCCTTGGGAGGATATGGCGTGGCGCAGCTATTCCGAGTCTGCTGGGTCAGTAATAGCCAGTTTGTACTATCACGTTCGAAGGTAAGACCCAGGCGCAGACAACGTCGAAATAACAAATGTTTATTATCACAACAGGGGTAGGAAAAAGACAGGTCAGGGGCAAGCAGAGTTCGGTAATCCAGAGTAGTGGGGTAAAGGTAGGCTCAGGGTCAGGGCAGGCAGGAGGGGTCAAAACCAGGAAAATCTAGGAGACAGTAACAATAGCAAGGCAGGAGAAAAGGGGAAAAACAATGGTAGGCTTCAACAAGCAAAACGAACTGGCAACAGCCAAACATACAACACAGGTTAAAGTACCCAGGGGATAATGAGGAAGCTTGGTGACACCTGGAGGGGGGTGGAGACAAGCACACAGACAGGTGAAACAGATCAGGGTGTGACAGTATTAAGCCTGTAGTTTCCATGAATAGTAAATAGTTTCCATTTATAGCCCATAGATTCCATACATGCTATATTTAGAGTTATTTGGAAACATTTGTTATGAATGATACAAACAATAGAATGCCTTCAAAATCAGAAGATATATGGGCAGCATAATGTGACTGTAGGCTATTGATGATATGAGAAAGTTGCAAAAATAATCTTGCGCTCTGTTCCTTGCCTCAGGCTGCACATGTTCTCTCATCATACTATTCTCAGTTGAATCTTGTCTTTAATAACATGTTAAATTAGTTTTGATTTAGAATGACCCATTATCAAATGGGCAGGAACAGGGACAAGAGTAAAAATACATGTCATCTGTACGCACTAATAGCGAATGGAGGCCAGTTTCCAGAAGGTTCAGTTTCACTCCTGGGGTAGGCTACTCCAGTTATTTAGCAGCACAGGTAATATTCCACCCCAACTCTGTATGCCATGGCCTCTCCAAACCTGTTCCTGCAGATACCCTGTTCCTGCAGATACCCTGTTCCTGCAGATACCCTGTTCCTGCAGATACCCTGTTCCTGCAGATACCCAGTGCCAGTGGTGTAAAGTACCTCAGTTAAAATACCTTAAAGTCCTACTTAAGTCGTTTTTTGGGGTATCTGTACTTTACTGCACTATTTATATTTTTGACTACTTTTATTTTTACTTCACTACATTCCTAAAGTAAATAATGTACTTTTTACTCCATACATTTTCCCTGACACCCAAAAGTACTCGTTACATTTGGAATGCTTAGCAGGACAGGAAAACTGTCAAATTCACGCACTTATCAAGAGAAGTTCCCTGGTCATCCCTACGGCCTCTGATCTGGCGGACTCACTAAACACACATGCTTCGTTAGAAAATTATGTCTGAGTGTTGGAGTGTTCCCCTGGCTATCTGGAAATGAAAAAAACAAGAACATCGTGCCGTCTGGTTTGCTTAATATAAGGAATTTAAGAAATTTGGGAAACCAAGTGAAATATATTCGAGAACATTGATAGTAACCTGTTTTCAACAACAACACATATTTCATTAAACTGTTGACAGCCCCTCTCTCTGTGCGCTGGAGAAAGGAATGAAGGAGAGAGAGGAGATAGAAACACGATGGTGAGATATTCTGTAGTTAAAGGTAACATGTCAGCCAAATAAACATGAAAATATAAATATTGACCAATTATGTACCAAAGATATCTTGAATCAGTATTTGTTCATGTTATGTAATAATGCATTAGGCTATACATAAGCTCTAATATGCATATTGGTGCTTTGAATGAATCATCACCTTAGAAAGCACTTTCCATTTTGTTGTGTTATGCTTTGAACAACATCCACAACCACCATGTTTTCCACTCAGTTTCAACCTGTTGTTTAACTTCTTTCTTCAAATTGATCAATCACAGTGAGGTGAGTTTTAAAAACACATACCGTTTTGATGATGTGTTTTTGACGTGATTTTTGATTTAATTTGCATTGATGTCAGAGTGGTTAGAGGGACAATAGAGTGTTGAGTACCAGACCATTAGTGACCTGATGATCACTAGTGAGTTAGGTACTACCAACACATGTCCAGAGTGCATAAGAGGAGATTACCGTGACTCATTGGTCACATAGAATTTTACCGCGGTCATGACTCATGACTGGCGGTGTGCCAGTAATACGGTCAGAGCAACAGACCTACTCTATGACATCTCTTAACAAAAAAATATTATCCATAATTGACCTATTAGGAATACAATATGTTTGATCTCTGTGAACTAAAATTTCCAAAACATGTTTCAACCTATTTGCTAAACATTTTGAAAGTATTTTATAGTCCATGCACAGTAAAGAGATAGGTCTCCAGTTCTTTAGAAGGCACAAATCCCCCTTTTTAGGGAGCAAATAATGTACTGCTCTTCGACAGCTTACAGGAAGTATCTTATACCTTATACTTTCCAATAAAACTTCATACAAGTCACTTCCAAGTACATTCCAAAATGTCTCATAAAACTCTGCCGGCAAACCATCAATTCCTGGAGAACGGCCATGTGATAACTGTCTCATGATCTCCTGAAAAGTAATCTGTCCATCCAAAGACTCTTTCTGTTCGTTTGACAGCTTCGGTAGATCACTCAGCAAATCAGAAACACATTCAAGATCACAAGTCTCAATATCATACAAGTCCATATAGAAATTAACTGCCAGTTTCCTTATTTCCAAAGGGTCAGAGGTTATGACCCAATCAGGCCGCCGAAGATGATACATTTGCTTTTGTTGGACACTTTTCTTTTCAAGTTTCAAAAAATATGAGGAAGGGGCATCCATGTCTTTAATAGAACAAATTCTTGTTCTTATTAATGCTCCCTTCACTTGTTCTTGTAATAGTGAACCAAGTTCTTTCTTTTTATTCAAATGTTCATTTTTTATCTTTCCATCATCATTATTTATCACAAGAATATTCTCCAAAGCTTGTATATCCCTTTGAAGTTTTTGTATCGCTGCTTTCATCATAGAACTATAATTTTGACAAAAGGTTCTTATGTTTGCTTTACCAACCTCCCACCACATAAGCACATCTTCAAAAGAAACCTTTTTTAACTTCCAGTCATTCCAAAAAAGAATTTAAAATTCTCACAAAATAAAGCATCCTGCAATAGTTTAGTATTGAAATGCCAAAAATAATTTGGTTTTGAAGTTCTTTTCATATTCAAAGCAAATAACATCAAATGGTGATCTGAAAACCCAACGGGTAAAATAGAAACATCCGTAATTGTATTGTTCCATTCTCTACCTATATAGAATCTGTCTAATCTAGCTCCACTAACCCTATTGTTAGATGCTTTGAGCCAAGTATACTGTTTGATTCCTGTGTTTCTTCTTCTCCAAATATCTATTAATTCAAACTCTTTAAAAAAATTTGACAATACAAAAATTCATGATGGGGTTCTTCTCCATTTCTATCAATAATAAAATCAATAGTGCAATTCCAGTCACCTCCAATGATAGTACAAACATTGTCATAAAATTTCTGAATAGCACTCCTTTAAAAAACTTTAAAAAATACCTCACACGCTCCGGTCCATTATTGGGTGCATAAACATTTATCAGTACAAACACAGATCGTTCATATTCCATTTTTAACAGCAATATTCTTCCTTTTACAATTTCTTCGACAACCAAAATATTAACATTAATTCCTTTAGAAAATAAAATGGCTATGCCAGCACTTGTATTTGTCCCATGGCTCAAAACACTTTTTCCTTCCCACCATCTACTCCATTCAAGTTAATTTTCTACACTCGTGTGTGTTTCTTGTAAGAAAGCTACATTTATTTTTTTATACTAAATAACTCTGATACCATTGCTAATTTATTACTATCTCTACCCCCATTCATATTTAAAGAGCCCACCCTCAACAGCTCCATAGAAGAAAGAAAATATAAAGAGGATAGAAAAAGAACAAAAAAGCCAAGAGAAATATTCACCCTGTGTGACTTAAACATTTGATTTGTTTTGTGAAGCATTCACTTTATCCCTTCTTAGCTTTGTTATCATCATCTTCTTCAACCTGAACCTTTTTTGTTTACTTAAAGCCTCATAGCTAACATTTCTATTCAACAATTTCACTGTATGAATGAATTTATTTTCATCAGGAAATATATTATTTAAGTTCAATAGTTCTACCAAAGGTGACATCCAGGAAGTTATTTATGAAATTTCCCCCCCGGGGGATCAATAAAGTATCTATCTATCTATCTATCTATCTATCTATCTATCTATCTATCTATCTATCTATCTATCTATCTATCTATCTATCTATCTATCTATCTATCTATCTATCTATCTATCTATCTATCTTTATATCTTGCAATGTATACACATCGTCCACACTACCATACTGTGATCCAATGTCAGATACATCAGAGAAAGCATCATCATCTCTCATCCCCAAATCAGCATCAGTACTCATTTCACCAGAATTGGACATTTCAGAATTTTCATTAGAAACCCTTTCAACACTAACCATAGCTGCATCATCATTGGTTACACTAGCGTCCTCCAGTTCAGAAACATCATGATTTCTATCAGAATCAACCATTTCATGAATGTTCTCAGTCTGACTTTCAATCAATCCATCACTGTCAATGTTCTTCTGTGATCCAGCTTGAGGCTGCACATTCTCAGAAGCTGACTTACTACTCTCACCAGCAGCAGAAGTACTAGGCCTAACTTCCACTTCACTAACCTGGGCCTTGTGTGGACATGTGTGCCTTTTGTGCCCGATGTCCCCACACTCAAAACATTTCATACTTCCGGTGTTCGCGTAAATAAAATACGCTTTCCCTTCATGCATGACTCTGAACTAAATATCCAACTCCGGTTCATTTAAGAACATAAACACCTGCCGTCTGAAAGACATAACGTGTTTTAGAGCAGCGGTTTTACACCCTAGTGGGATCATCTTACAGTTTTTTACAATCACTTTGCTACTATTTTCAGAACCTTGATGTCATTTTTCAAAACTCTAGACACAAAACGGTTATCACTTGTAACACAGGCTGTCTAATGTTCAAAACATTGCATTGTTTATTGACATCTTTAAAGAAATCTTGCACTTGCACAATCATTGGTTCAAAAAACACATTTACTGTGAAATACCATTGAAACATAACTATAGATCACCCACACACAAGCAACCCATAGTTTCACTGTGTCATTGTTCGTACAATCATTAAATATTGTAGAACAAAATAGGTGATACAGGTTTCATTATGGTACTACATGTACAGTAAATACATATCTGTAAAAGTACTGCAGTAGTAGAGAGAATACTACAGACACAGTGGAATCATTGAACAAAGTTTGTAATATATTGATGCAAAACACTACAGTACAATAACAACATAGGTGTATTAGCTATGAAATAGAAAAGAAAAGACAGTACTGTAAAACATCAAATGCAGTGTTCCTCAACTTGCTTGCTTGTACTGTAAGAAACAAAACAGGAGTGATTACTGTACTTCTACATTGTCATCAACTCTGTTGTGGATTTGGCCACAGGTTCTCATCTACATCACAATGGATGTTTTCATTAGCCAAACATCTTGGAAAAAACCTTCGGGCATGGCGAATCCAGGCCTGACACTGGTCTGCTGTGATGTCATTGCAGGCGTCATCCATGGCCTGGAGAAGAGTGACTTGTTCATGAGGGTGCCTATCATGAACCTTCCATCTCCATGCGGAGAAAAATTCCTCAATCGGGTTAAGGAAGGGAGAGTATGGGGGTAAATACAGGGTGGTAAATTGTGCATGGGCCTGAAACCATGCTTGCACCACATCAGCATGATGGAACCTGACATTGTCCCACACAATGACATAGGTCACACCTTCAGCTCTACAAACCTGATCGAGCTCATCAAGAAAGGTGACAAGGAGAGCTGCATTATATGGTCCAATATGAGGTCTGCGTCCCACCACACCATCTTCTGATATAGCCGCACACATGGTAATGTTGGCCCCACGTTGTCCAGGTACTTGGATGGTTGCCCGCTGGCCAATGAAATTCCGACCTCTCCTCCTTGTCTTGGCCAGATTAAAACCTGCCTCATCCAGATATATGAATTAGTGATGGTCGTCATCAGCATCCAGCTCCATCACCCTCTAAAAATACATTTTGGAAAGAGATTTAGAGATTACTGTACAATGTAGAATTTTTGGGAATGTTTTAAAACTGCCATCTTGAAACTGAACTTACCTGAACATACTCAGTCCTCATTTGCTTCACTCTGTCTGCATTTCTTTCGAAAGGCACACGGTATAGTTGTTTTATAGATACCTGGTGCCTTTTCAGTATGCGTGCAATAGTCGGCAAACTTATGAATCCCACATTGTTGAACATGTCTTCATTGTCCAAGATATGCTGGCGAATTTCTGTAAGGCAAATATCATTTCTGGCCCAAACCAAATGGACCACAGCCTGCTCTTGTTGGTCAGTTTGAGTTTTGCCTCTGTCTCCACTATTTGGCCTGGTCACAATTCTACAGGGAACATTAGAGTAAGAAGACACTTGGTCACATCACCTATTCTGTGATACACATTGGTATGCAGTCATTTGACAATTGAGAGTAGCATAATGTTTAGTGCATGCTGATAACTTACCGGTTCTCATTGTGGAAAGTTCTGATTATTGAGGCCACGGTTGACCTTCTGAGGTTTGGTTGTATCATTGTAGCCGCCTCAGTCATTGTCATGCCATGATTTATGACATGGTCTACAACTATTGCCTGAATTTCATTGGACACTCTATGCTGTTGCTGCCGCTGTCTTGGTCCGTGGCCTTGTCCTCTACCACGTTCCCCCACACCTCTCAAACGAGGCCCATGACCACCTCTCAGAAGGGGTGCCTGTCCTCTACCACGTTCCCCCACACCTCTCAAACGAGGCCCACGACCACCTCTCAGAAGGGGTGCCTGTCCCCTGACATTCCTTTGACCAACACGTCTTCCTCGTCTTCCTCGTCTTCCTCCCACCACTGCTTGACCTCCATTGTGACCTTGATCACCTGCTGGCTCCATGTTACGTATCACTATGCTCTTGCAATTGGATCCCAATCAACTCTTTATATACTCATTCCACAATGTGCACTCAATCATCAGTAACGAGTTGGCAGAATTGGACAAGCAATTACAAGGGCCTGCATCTATACAGTGCAGTACTGTCAATACTGTAAATAGTCTGAAAAGGTGGTACAGTATTTGGGACCATAGACACAGTGTCTGATGAAGCATTATGATAAAATATTAGGCTACATCCATGGATATTGTAGTCTAATTGGTTCATGCTCCACGCTAATTGGTGACAATGAATCTCGTTATCTTGAAACTTTCATGATTTACTGTAAACATGGAAGATTGTTTGTCTGTTTCCCTACAACTATGCATTAAGAGTAATGCAACAGTTACTTATCATTTTGAGCAGTTGTATCAATTGATAGTTAGATCATTGTAAGGAAATGAATAGACACTCATTTGAAATGTAACGTGTGAATTGCCTTTTGAAATAGTATTACTTTGATGTTTAGTTGTGTCATATTGAACAGGTGATTTTTGTTGAATGAACAAATGATCTAAGTTTTATGTGTATTGTATCCAAGCAATTGAGAAAAGGGTTAGAGTTTTGAAAAATGTGCATTTTGATCATTGGTTGTGAGTTTTGTGTCTAGAGTTGTGAAAAAGGACATCAAGGTTCTGAAAATAGTAACAAAGTGATTGTAAAAAACTGTAATCTTACTAGCCATTTTTCCATATCGCGTCAAAAAATTCTCAATTTCGTCATTTCGAATAAAAGGCGGCACATTGGATATCGTAACTCTAGTTGTCGTAGCAATAAGCGGCGAGATAATAAGAAAATCACCACAATTCCGTCGCTTATCAGTTGATTTACTATGTCTTCCTTTTCGACAAAAACCACCACTGCTTTATTCATCCTGGATGCTGTAGTAATGTTTTCATACCCAACTTTTTCCCTGATTGCCAGCAACACATCTTCAACAGTGACGCCCTGAGCCGGTACACACCTGATTCCATGGCGGAGCGACACCTGTGACGCTGTCCCCGCAGGGATAGACGCCATCCCGATGCCGTCACAAAAACTCACCAAAAAAATCTAATGTTATTTTTTAGAAAAAAACAAACAAACAAACATTCCTAAACTTAGAAAACGAAAAAAAAAAGAAAAGGTTTTCATATTTAAAAAAAAAAAACGAAATCAATCGTCCTCTCCTCGTGAGCACCCTCACACGTCCCCCAACACTCCCAGCATGCAGAGAGAGAGAGAGAGAGAGAGAGAGAGAGAGAGAGAGAGAGAGAGAGAGACAGAGACAGAGAGACAGAGAGAGAGAGAGAGAGAGAGAGAGAGAGAGAGAGAGAGAGAGACAGAGACAGAGAGACAGAGACAGAGACAGAGAGACAGAGAGAGAGAGAGAGAGAGAGAGAGAGAGAGAGAGAGCTGAACAGTTAATTGAAAGCTTAAAAGGCCTAATCTGAATGCTGTGTTAATGCAATGTGCATAGTACTGTATGACCTCAATATAAAGTAGCCATAGTATGGAGCCTATATGCATTTTGTACTTTATTACCAGAAGTAAATGTCATGTAAATCAGATGCAATGGGAAAATATGTGTAGTCCATTGTGTTACTTCGACCATTCGGTGACAACATGATAATGGTTGTAAATTACTCATGATATACAGTGTACTGTATGGGTCATGAAATATACATTGTATTAAAGATGTTATATTATTCGTTGTATTTAAATATGTCATATTATACAATGTATTAAAGATGTAATTTTTCACATTGTATTTAAATATGTTATATTATACATATTAAAGATGCAATATTTTAAGGAGACAACAACTTCTGAAAAAATTATTCTATCTTGTGGAAAAGCCAAGTCATGAATGAACAAACCTCTCTTAAAACAAGTTTGGATAGATATCCAATTTACCAAGTAAATAGATACTCTCTCTCTCTCTCTCTCTCTCTCTCTCTCTCTCTAATTCAATGGGCTTTATTGGCATGGAAAACATATGTTTACATTGCCAAAGCAAGTGAAATAGATAATATGTATGATATATGAAATCTACAATCAGAAATTAACAGTAAACATTACAGACATTTCAAATGTCATATTATGTCTATATACAGTGTTGTAATGATGTACAAATAGTTAAAGTGTAAAAGGGAAAATAAATCAACATAAATATGGGTTGTATTTACATGGTGTTTGTTCTTCACTGGTTGCCCTTTTCTTGTGGCAACAGGTCACACATCCTGCTGCTGTGATGGAACACTGTGGTATTTCACCCAGTAGATATGGGAGTTTATCAAAACTGGGTTTGTTTTTTAATTCTTTGTGGATCTGTGTAATCTGAGGGAAATATGTGTCTCTAATATGGTCATACATTTGTCAGGAGGTTAGGAAGTGCAGCTCAGTTTCCACATCATTTTGTGGGCAGTGTGCACATAGCCTGTCTTCTCTTGAGAGCCAGGTCTGCCTACGGTGGCCTTTCTCAATAGCAAGGCTATGCTCACTGAGTCTGTACATAGTCAAAGCTTTCCTTAAGTTTGGGTCAGTCACAGTGGTCAGGTATTCTGCCACTGTGTACTCTCTGTTTAGGGTCAAATAGTTTTGCTTTGTTTTTTGTTAATTCTTTCCAATGTGTCAAGTAGTTATTATTTAGTTTTCTCATGATTTTGTTGGGTCTAATTGTGTTGATGTCCTGGGGCTCTGTGGGTCTGTTTGTGTTTGTGAACAAAGCCCCAGGACCAGCTTGCTTAGGGGACTCTTCTCCAGGTTCCTCTCTCTGTAGGTGATGGCTTTGTTATGGAAGGTTTGGGAGTCGCTAATCCTAATTGGTATGTCAAATTGTATGTACCTTTTGATGGCATAGAAGGCCCTTCTTGCCTTGTCTGTCAGATCGTTCACAGCTTGGTGGAAGTTACCTGTGGCGCTGATGTTTAGGCCAAGGTATGTACAGTTTTTTGTGTGTTTGTATTTGTGGTCCTGGTAACTGGACCTTTTTTGGAACACCATTAGTTTTGTCTTACTAAGATTTACTGTGCAGAAGATCTAGGTGCTGCTGTAGGCCCTCCTTGGTTGGTGACAGAAGCACCAGATCATCAGCAAACAGTAGACATTTAACTTCAGATTCTAGTAGGGTGATGCCGGGTCCTGCAGACTGTTCTAGTGCACTCGCCAATTAGTTGATATATATATATTGAAGAGGGTGGGGCTCAAGCTGCATCCCTGTCTCACAGAGGAAAGAAAGCATTGTTTTTTTGCCAGTTATAAACGCACACTTGTTGTTTGTGTATCATGAATTTATAATGACATATGTTTTTCACCCAACACCGCTTTCCATCAATTTGTATAGCAGACCCTCATGCCAAATTGCGTCAAAATCTTTTTTGAAATGAACAAAGCATGAGAAGACTTTGGGTGAGGTTCTGTCTAACACACTGAAATGCACAGCTCTATGGGTGAGGTTCTGTCTGTCTAACATACTGGCTAGCACAGCTCTCTGGGTGAGGTTCTGTCTGTCTAACATACTGACTAGCACAGCTCTATGGGTGAGGTTCTGTCTGTCTAACATACTGACTAGCACAGCTCTCTGGGTGAGGTTCTGTCTTTCTAACATACTGACTAGCACAATTCTCTGGGTGAGGTTCTGTCTGTCTAACACACTGACTAGCACAGCTCTATGGGTGAGGTTCTATCTGTCTAACATACTGACTAGCACAGCTCTCTGGGTGAGGTTCTGTCTTTCTAACATACTGACTAGCACAGCTCTCTGGGTGAGGTTCTGTCTGTCTAACATACTGACTAGCACAGCTCTCTGGGTGAGGTTCTGTCTGTCTAACATACTGACTAGCACAGCTACACTTTGTAATTTTGACACTAGAATAAATGTTTTTACTCATTTCGATGCCACATAGGCAGTTTCAAAGGAATGAGTTATTTTTTAGAGACGGTCACTCTTTAATGTTTGTTACTTAATCCCTCACCAGTTGGTGATCAAGACATTGTCATAATCCTAGGTGACATGACATCAACTGTGTGGAATGCAAAATACTGTATTTTGGAAACACAATATACTGTGATATACTGTGAAACACTATACAACGAGCAATGGACATTAGACCGGTGGAAATCTGTCCTTTGGTCTGATGAGTCCAAATGTGAGATTTTTGGTTCCAACCCTCGTGTCTTTGTGAGATGCAGAGTAGGTGAACGGATGATCTCCGCATGTGTGGTTCCCACCGTGAAGCAATGAGGAGGAGGGGAGATGGTGTGGGGGTGCTTTGCTGGTGACACGGTCAGAGATTTATTTCGAATTCAAGGCACACTTAACCAGCATGGCTACCAGAGCATTCTGCAGCGATAAGCCATCCCATCTGGTTTGCACTTAGTGGGATTATCATTTAATTTTCAACAGGACAGTGACACACCTCCAGGCTGTGTAAGGGCTATCTGACCAAGAAGGAGAGTGATGGAGAGCTGCATCAGATGACCTGGCCTCCACAATCACCCAACCTCAACACTTTTTTGGTTACTACATGATTCCATATGTGTTGTTTCATAGTTTGTATTATTATTATTATTATTCTACAATGGAGAAAATAGTAAAAATACAGAAAAACCCTTGAATAAGTAGGACAGCACCAGTGTGTGTTATGAAGCTTTCATGCACCAACTGCACAACTATTAATTTCTTATGTCATTTTCACTGTCTACTGCTTAGCAACGCTCTGTGTGTGTTGCCATAGCATTGCTCTGTGTGTGTTGCCGTAGCAACGCTCTGTGTGTGTTGCCATAATAATTTCACCCCTACTTGGGTTTTTATGTAGCGCTGGAGTAATGTTACCATGTTACCATTAACAGGCTCCCTGTGTGTTGGTAGTTGATATTTTATTAGGATTCCCATTAGCTGTTGTGAGAGCAGCAGCTACTCTTCCTGGGGTTCAACACAAAACATGAAACATGACATATAATACAGAACATGAATAAACAAGAACAGCTCAAGGACAGAACTACATCAATTTAAAAACTAAACAGCCTACATACCAATACCTTCACACACACTATCCAGGTCCAATAGGGGAGAGGCGTTGTGTCGTGAGATGTTGCTTTGTCTGTTTTTTTAAACCACTTTCCTGTTCATTTGAGTAATATGAGATGGAAGGGAGTTCTATGCAATTATGGCTCTATATAATACTATATGCTTTCTTGAATTTGTTCTGGATTTGGGGACTGTGAAAAGACCCCTGGTGGCATGTCTGGTGGGGTAAGTGTGTGTGTCGGTGCTGTGTGTAAGTTGACTATGCAAACAATTTGGGATTTTCAACACACTAATGTTTCTTATAAAAAGAAGAAGTGATGCAGTCAGTCTTTCCTCAACTCTTAGTCAAGAGAGACTGGCATGCAGAGTAATAATATTAGTCCTCGGATTACAATGAAGAGCAAGACATGCCGCTCTGTTCTGGGCCAGCTGCAGCTTAACTAGGTCTTTCTTTGCAGCACTTGACCATATGACTGAACAATAATCAAGATAAGACAAAACGTAAGTGTGTGTGTGTGTGTACACCCTGGCTGCTTCCAGCTTGTAGTTGTTTCATTACTGTGAGCTACAGGCTAATGGCTGGTTAGGGGAGAGGTTGTAGCTGTTGTATGTTTCATTACTGTGAGCTACAGGCTAATGGCTGGTTAGGGGAGAGGTTGTAGCTGTTGTGTGTTTCATTAATGTGAGCTACAGGCTAATGGCTGGTTAGGGGAGAGGTTGTAGCTGTTGTATGTTTCATTACTGTGAGCTACAGGCTAATGGCTGGTTAGGGGAGAGGTTGTAGCTGTTGTATGTTTCATTACTGTGAGCTACAGGCTAATGGCTGGTTAGGGGAGAGGTTGTAGCTGTTGTATGTTTCATTACTGTGAGCTACAGGCTAATGGCTGGTTAGGGGAGAGGTTGTAGCTGTTGTATGTTTCATTACTGTGAGCTACAGGCTAATGGCTAGAATCACGTATATTGGTATATTATGTATCTATGTACCATTGTGCAAAAGTAGTAGAAGGCAGTATAAATAGGATTCATCGTGGAACAACCACAACATTTAATTCATTGTGGAACAACCACAACATTTAATTCATTGTGGAACAACCACAACATGTAATTGCATAACATTGAGATTAATTGGGTGGAAAGCACATTATCACAGCTTTACCAGACAGCATTTAGCCCATTATTACAGCTTTATCAGACAACATTTAGCCCATTATCACAGCTTTACCAGACGGCATATAGCCCATTATCACAGCTTTATCAGACGGCATTTAGCCCATTATCACAGCTTTACCAGACGGCATTTAGCCCATTATCACAGCTTTACCAGACGGCATTTAGCCCATTATCACAGCTTTACCAGACGGCATTTAGCCCATTATCACAGCTTTACCAGACGGCATTTAGCCCATTATCACAGCTTTACCAGACGGCATTTAGCCCATTATCACAGCTTTACCAGACAGTACAAGACAGGGTTATCCTAGTGCCCTTGCTCATTAAATGAAGCATTCAGCCAGATGAGGAGGCAACAACCAGACTGACTGGCTGAGAAGCAGAGACCTGATGAGGTTTAAATCAGGGAATGAAGTCAGGCGTGTGATCATCCTGTAACAAGGTTCTCCTGACAGCTCCTATGATATCAGCCTGCAACAAGACAAGCAAGTGTGTGTGTGTGTGAGAGAGTGTGTGTGCGTGCGTGCGTGCGTGCGTGCGTGCGTGCGTGTGTGTGTGTGTGTGTGGGTGTGTGTGTGTGTGTGTGTGTCACTCTCCCTATGAAACACTATTAAATCACTCTGATCTAAACAACAGGAAGCAGCTTGGAATAATTCTGAGTCACATAGAAAGACGTCAGTAAACAACATATTTAGATTACAGTTTATTTCAATATTTACAGTATTGATTTAACATAGCCCAGTGATAATTACTGAGACTAGATTCAGACTGCATTGAATTTCAAATAAATGACAAATTATTATCGTTAGGGGGCTCTGTCCCCTGAATGAGACATAAGCTCCCCTGAATGAGACGTTAGCTCCCCTGAATGATAAGTTAGCTCCCCTGAATGAGACGTTAGCTCCCCTGAATGAGACGTTAGCTCCCCTGAATGAGACGTTAGCTCCCCTGAATGATAAGTTAGCTCCCCTGAATGAGACGTTAGCTCCCCTGAATGAGACGTTAGCTCCCCTGAATGAGACGTTAGCTCCCCTGAATGAGACGTTAGCTCCCCTGAATGAGACGTTAGCTCCCTTGAATGAGACGTTAGCTGTAATTGAACCACTCTCATATTTGCTTAAATGCCATGTTGTACTGCTACAGTGGTAAATATGAAAATAAAAGCTTATTCCAAATTAAACTAAGACCCCCACTACTCTGCCATGGTTTAATCCAATGACAGTTGGTTCAAATCAAAATTAAATAAAATACAATTGTATTTGTCACCTTACTGTGAAATGCTTACTTACAAGCCCTTATCCAACAATGCTATTGCAACAGCTAATGGGGATCCTAATAAAATACCAAATACTCTGCCTGTCTGCCTCTCTCTTTCTGTCTGTCTTGAGCTTTCGCTAGCAAATGTCCAACAATGTATCGACAGGATCCAGCCCGCTAGTGAACTTCCAACATTGTTTCAACTGGGCTCTCACAGTTTTCCCGCCAATGAGCTCAGGACAGACTGCTGTATTTAACCCTTTTCAAGTGTCCCGACATTCATTCAGGCTACAAGAGTATAGGATCAATGACAACCGCCGAATGTCATTACACTTTTGGTGTTTTTTAACTGATGTTCAACACACACACACACACACACACACACACACACACACACACACACACACACACACACACACACACACACACACACACACACACACACACACACACACACACACACACACACACACACAATCCAGCACAATAGAACCACGACCCAGCACAACAGAACCACAACCCACTCACAACAAAACCACAACCCCCTCACAACAGAACCACAACCCAGCACAACAGGACCACAACACAGCACAACAGAACCACAACCCAGCACAACAAAACCACATCACACTCACAACAGAACCACCCCACCATACAGAGTAGAAGCATGAGGTATTGGCTCCAACCCTAGATTTGCTACCTGCTGATTCACCAGCAGTACACTCACCTTTTAGTCATTTACACGTAGATAAATAAGACATGCTGGTTGTGTAGTGAGCTCTATTCCCTCTGTCTCTGTCCTCTCTCCTCTGTCCTCTGTCCTCTGTCCTCTGTCCTCTGTCCTCTGTCCTCTGTCCAACTGGAGGCCTCACATGTTTACTGAACGAGCAGAAAGCAGGTGGAGAGTTTTATCTGAAAGGTAAAACAATATTTATTCTTGTTGTTTATAATGATCTGTTTTACAGGGTATACTTCCAGGTTGTTGTTGTTTATAATGATCTGTTTTACAGGGTATACTTCCAGGTTGTTGTTGTTTATAATGATCTGTTTTACAGGGTATACTTCCAGGTTGTGGTTGTTTATAATGATCTGTTTTACAGGGTATACTTCCAGGTTGTTGTTGTTTATAATGATCTGTTTTACAGGGTATACTTCCAGGTTGTTGTTGTTTTTAATTAACTTAATTAACTCTGTATCTTCATTACACAGCAGAAAATGCTTTAATCAAACACAATGTGAAAGTTAATAGATTGAATCTGAACCAAATTAGAAATCATACCTTTTCCTGTAGTTATGATTCATAGATACAGTACATACAAATTAAAAATCATACCTGCTTCATAGTTACAGTACATACAAATTAGAAATCATACCTGCTTCATAGTTACAGTACATACAAATTAGAAATCATACCTGCTTCATAGTTACAGTACATACAAATTAGAAATCATACCTGCTTCATAGTTACAGTACATACATGTACATCCTTTGAAACTGTCCTTGACTGTCTGATGTGGATTATGTGATTTGTTTTGTGCTAGTAATTATAATAATAGTGTATAAGATAGTTATTTCTGCAGTATTGTTTATATAACCATATGAATGGTTTGCTTTGTGTTGTAATATATTAGTTAAGTGTGATGCGTGTATTTCTAAAGTGTAGAATAGACATCAACATTTAAGCATGGATTCAGACTATTAGCACTAAGTGATAACATCAAAATGTAATTTATCACAAACATTTAGTAAGACTATAACATACTGCTCCTTTATAAAAAACTATCTGCTATAAGACTGTATTTCTGTGGAGGCTTAAAATGCAGAAATAGGTCAAGAGTAAAAATTATTTTAAATCAAGAGAATGTCAGAAGACAAGAAGCTGCAGGCGGTGAAATAACACTGTACCAATATTCACCCCCACGGACCTGGTGTTTCTGTGTGTGTGTGTGTGTGTGTGTGCGTATGTCTGGGTGCATGCGAGTGGCTGTGTGCCTGTGTGTGTGTGTGCCTGTGTGTGTGTGTGCGTGTGTGTGTGTGTGTGTGTGTGTGTGTAGAGCAGAACAGAGCTGTGCTAGGGCTGCTGGCAGTAGGGACAGACCCTGCCTAATACCCTGTGTCATTCCAACTGGGGAGGAATTTGTATATTAACCCCCACAGGTTGTTCAGCTGACAGAATCCATTCAGACATTTAATTTGTATATTAACCTCCACAGGTTGTTCAGCTGACATAATCCATTCAGACATTTAATTTCTATATTAACCCCCACAGATTGTTCAGCTAACAGAATCCATTCAGACATTTCATTTATATATTAACCCCCACAGATTGTTCAGCTGACAGAATCCATTCAGGTACTTCATTTCTATATTAACCTCCACATGTTGTTCAGCTGAACACTCTCGCCAGAGCGCAGAATAAATGACAAACTTACAAACGCTCAACACCCGATGAATATGGCCGATGTCAGTAAACGTTGGCAAAAAAAGTGATTCAATTGTTGCCAGCAGCACAGTTGCAGTGACCAATGCTCTGGATAACATTAAAACAGCCTAACCAGCTCTGCTAGGGCGAGTAAAACGGTCAGAGTTAGCTGTTCTCTCATAAAGTGTCTGGAAGTAGCTAGCCAG
>CM042390.1:41625386-41667886 GCA_023634145.1 Thymallus thymallus | reverse complement strand
AACACTATCTATGGTACACTCCAACACTATCTATGGTACACTCCAACACTATCTATGGTACAATCCAACACTATCTATGGTACACTCCAACACTATCTATGGTACACTCCAACACTATCTATGGTACACTCCAACACTATCTATGGTACAATCCAACGCTATCTATGGTACACTCCAACACTATCTATGGTACACTCCAACGCTATCTATGGTACACTCCAACACTATCTATGGTACACTCCAACGCTATCTATGGTACACTCCAACACTATCTATGGTACACTCCAACACTATCTATGGTACAATCCAACGCTATCTATGGTACACTCCAACACTATCTATGGTACACTCCAACGCTATCTATGGTACACTCCAACCCTATCTATGGTACACTCCAACTATCTATGGTACACTCCAACGCTATCTATGGTACACTCCAACACTATCTATGGTACACTCCAACACTATCTATGGTACACTCCAACACTATCTATGGTACACTCCAACACTATCTATGGTACACTCCAACACTATCTATGGTACACTCCAACACTATCTATGGTACACTCCAACCCTATCTATGGTACACTTCAGCACTATCTATGGTACACTCCAACACTATCTATGTTACACTCCAACACTATCTATGGTACACTCCAACACTATCTATGTAATATGTTGGTACACTCCAACACTATCTATGTAATATGTTGGTACACTCCAACACTATCTATGTAATATGTTGGTACACTCCAACACTATCTATGTAATATGTTGGTACACTCCAACACTATCTATGTAATATGTTGGTACACTCCAACACTATCTATGTAATATGTTGGTACACTCCAACACTATCTATGTAATATGTGGGTTTGTCATGCTAAACAGTTTCCCATGTGTATCAAGAATGGTCCACCACCCAAAGGACATCCAGCCAACTTGAGAACTGTGGGAAGCATTGGAGTCAACATGGACCAGCATCCCTGTGGAACGCTTTCCACACCTTCTAGAAGAATCCATGCCCCAACGAACTGAGGCTGTTCCTCAAGGTGTTCCTAATGTTTTGTGCACTCAGTGTATAATTATACTCATCTAGCTGTTGTGATGATGATTCTAGTTGGTCTAAATCCTGGATTTAATCCACTTACCTGGAATCCTAACCTCAATCCAATGATTATTCTCTGGAAAGCAGAGAACTGCTGCAGAAGATGTTCATTTTACTGCCTGTATATTGAGACACCCACACGGAGGTTAGCATACACAGCATGCTTGTTTTCTGTTGGGATTGTTGTTACCTAACCAGGCTTGTATTCTGTTGGGATTGTTGTTACCTAACCAGGCTTGTATTCTGTTGGGATTGTTGTTACCTAACCAGGCTTGTATTCTGTTGGGATTGTTGTTACCTAACCAGGCTTGTATTCTGTTGGGATTGTTGTTACCTAACCAGGCTTGTATTCTGTTGGGATTGTTGTTACCTAAAGTGCAAATAATGTATGTAATCAGTCAATCATACAGTACCCATAGTCATTATCCTACATGTCCGATTCTTACATTGTCCTTCATATCATGTCATTATCTTTAAATGTGTTCTCTGTTCAGTTGATTAATCTGATTGAATTGATATTGTCAGCATCTAAAATGGATTGACAGCCTGCTTACTGTACTGTATCATACCATCCACATAATGTTCAGAAATGTATCTAATATACTATAAATGATTACTAGGAGATTTACACACTGACCCGCCCATAATATGATGAGTAACCATGCCAACAGAGGCCCATAATATGATGAGTAACCATGCCAACAGAGGCCCATAATATGATGAGTAACCATGCCAACAGAGGCCCATAATATGATGAGTAACCATGCCAACAGAGGCCCATAATATGGTGAGTAACCATGCCAACAGAGGCCCATAATATGATGAGTAACCATGCCAACAGAGGCCCATAATATGATGAGTAACCATGCCAACAGAGGCCCATAATATGATGAGTAACCATGCCAACAGAGGCCCATAATATGATGAGTAACCATGCCAACAGAGGCCCATAATATGATGAGTAACCATGCCAACAGAGGCCCATAATATGGTGAGTAACCATGCCAACAGAGGCCCATAATATGATGAGTAACCATGCCAACAGAGGCCCATAATATGATGAGTAACCATGCCAACAGAGGCCCATAATATGATGAGTAACCATGCCAACAGAGGCCCATAATATGATGAGTAACCATGGATACAGGATACAGGATACAGGATACAGGATACAGGATACAGGATACAGGATACGGGATACAGGATACAGGATACAGGATACAGGATACAGGATACAGCGTCAAGAGTGCAATGAACACCTCAGTAGAGAATAAAGTATTTTAAAAGGAAAGTAATAAAACAAGACGGATACATTGTGAATATACTGTAATATATAATATACTGTATCAATGTACTGTAATATATAATATACTGTATCAGTGTACTGTAATATATAATATACTGTATCAATGTACTGTAATATATAATATACTGTATCAGTGTACTGTAATATATAATATACTGTATCAGTGTACTGTAATATATAATATACTGTATCAGTGTACTGTTATATAATATACTGTATCAGTGTACTGTAATATATAATATACTGTATCAGTGTACTGTAATATATAATATACTGTATCAATGTACTGTAATATATAATATACTGTATCAGTGTACTGTAATATATAATATACTGTATCAGTGTACTGTTATATAATATACTGTATCAGTGTACTGTTATATAATATACTGTATCAGTGTACTGTTATATAATATACTGTATCAATGTACTGTAATATATAATATACTGTATCAGTGTACTGTTATATAATATACTGTATCAGTGTACTGTAATATATAATATACTGTATCAGTGTACTGTAATATATAATATACTGTATCAGTGTACTGTAATATATAATATACTGTATCAGTGTACTGTAATATATAATATACTGTATCAGTGTACTGTTATATAATATACTGTATCAGTGTGCTGTTATATAATATACTGTATCAGTGTACTGTAATATATAATATACTGTATCAGTGTACTGTTATATAATATACTGTATCAGTGTACTGTAATATATAATATACTGCATCAGTGTACTGTTATATAATATACTGTATCAGTGTACTGTTATATAATATACTGTATCAGTGTACTGTAATATATAATATACTGTATCAGTGTACTGTTATATAATATACTGTATCAGTGTACTATTACATTATATAATAGATACAATTTAAATATTTTGTCACTGGCCTACACACAGTACCCCACTATGTCAAATTAAATTAAATGCTGAAATGTCTTGAGTCAATAAGTACTCAACCCTTTGTTTCGCCCGTCAGACTGCCAGATGGTGAAGCGCGATCTTTCACTCCAGAAATGTGTTTCCACTTTCCCGGCTCCAGCCGACGCTTGAAATTTTGCATGGTGATTTTAGGCTTGTGTGCGGCTGCTCGGCCTTGGAAACCCAACAGAAATATATTGTGCTGAAGTTGTTTACAGAGGCAGTTTGGAACTCAATAGTGAGTGTTTCAACTGAGGACAGATGATTATTACACGGTACGTGGTTCAGCACTCGGCGGTCCTGTCCTGTGGCAATAAATTTGACGTACTGACTTACTGGAAAGGTAGCAACGTTGAAAGTCACTGAGCTCTTCAGTAAGGCCGTTTTACTGACAATGTTTGTCTATGGAGATTGCATGTCTGTGTGCTTAGTGACTCGAGATAATCATCTAGTTTTTCAAAAGTATCTGTAATCTAAACAATATTAATGCTGGTAATGTAACGGATAATGTACAGTTAGCGTTTTTTTGTATCCCTTACATGTAATCCGTTGCTCCCCAACCCTGGTTATTTCATAGTTTTGATGTCTTCACTACTATTCTACAATGTAGAAAATAGTCAAAATAAAGAAAAACCCTTGAATAAGTAGGTGTGTCCAAACTTTTGACTGGTATTGTATATAGTCTATGTTGCATGAATTCACAATGAAAATACAATGAAATAAAACATATTTTTAAATTATTACTCTCACAATTCCACACATGTTCAACATATACAGTATTTTTCATAATCTACACTTGAAAAGTAGTTCCCTTATTCCACCACTTGGCACTGTGAGTACACATGGTCATGGCTGTGCGTACATTTACGCACTCTGTCCAGCGAACACTTTGCGTGGAAATTATCCCACGCATGGTTCACGCTCAGATTTGTGCCTACGCGTGATTGATAAATGAGGCCCCTGGCCTTTAATAGATTTGTACACAGCGTGGAAAAATCCTGCTCTCATCAAAGAGAGGAAGACAAGCGTCATGTCGTTTTGCTAAGTGATGTCTCTGCCAAGCTTTATTTGGGGCTTTACGTTGGCAATTTGAATTAGTCTCTCAAACCAATACAGAACACGAATTTTAGGTAAGCGTTGGATTGGATTAATTATAAAACGAAAAACCATTGCTAATGTGAGGCGATAAAGACAGTTGCTAATGTTGCTGAGAAAAAATTAAATAAAAATGCTTTTCTTGCCAAGTTGAGGATTTTTTGTTAGTTTTTTATGGCTGCCATGAGGGATGACAACTGCAATTAAAACAGAAACATGCCTTTGGCTGAAAGGGATTCAACCAAACTTGCCTTGTGGAAAAATAACGTACCCAATGCAACACCACAAAGGAAGACACACAATCTTAAGTGTTGGTTGTACATTTTGTTTGTAAGGCCCTCAGAGTAACTCAAAGTAAGAAATGAAAATGTCTAATTAATATCATCCCTTTTTCCTTTTGTGCTTGCTCTTCTTCTACCATATTGTAGCCAACACTCCCCTCCCCTACACTGGGACAACTATCCATGTTGAGGTGTGAGAGATGGAGGAATTATTCTGCCATGGAATGTCAGAGCCAGTTAAAAGGGCCAGGTGTGACGGTAGCCAGCATCATGCGTTCTGTCAGTCAGTCTCGGGAGCTGTGAGGGCACTGCACAATGAGGAGCCTGAGAGCTGGAGAGGTGGGGAGCTGGCCTGGCTAGAGGCTGGGGGGCTCAGACAGAGGGAGGGCTGGGGGAGGGAGGGCACGGGGGAGGGTGGAGGGGTGGAGGACCACGGGAGAGGGAAGGAGGCCTGTCTGCATGCGTTGCTACTGCACAGCGCTCTGGAGCGAATAAATTCTTTAAGCAATTAACACTGCTGCCCTTGAGGCGAAGGTTGAGAGCCATGCGTCCTCCGAAACACAATGAACGCTTAACCCAGAATCCAGCCGCACCAATGTGTCGGAGGAACCACCGTCCACCTGAGTCAACGTGCATGCGCCCGGACCGCCACAGGAGATGCTAGAGCGCGATGGGACAAGGACAACCCTCGCCTCCCGGCCTACCAAACCCCCGGCTGCGACACAGACGGTGCTCGAACCCGCATCTGTAGTAGTGCAGATTGCACTGCGATGCAGTGCCTTAGACCACTGCACCACTCGGGAGGCCCCATCTGATGTAAATCTAAGAAAATTAAGGGCAGCAAAAATGTACCTTTTTATTTAATGAAAAAGACACTGTAAATGAAATATTGTTGTTATTAATGTAGTCTGAAAAGCCTTAAGTTGACATGTTGTCTGAACACAGGCTCAGTCCACCGCTACACCAACCCTGCCAGTGAGCCAGTCTGGATGGATGCAACACATCGTCCTCAGGATACTTTTATCCAAGAAAACTTTTCTTTGCTCTGTTTATTCCTCATTCTGCTTTCTCACTTCCATCTCAGAGACATTTATTTTGTGCATCCAAGTTGCTGTTGGATAGGTTATATAACGTTATTTGCAAGTCATTTGAAATTATGCTTCGATTTCTCTACTCACATCTCTTCATCAGAGGGATGTGACAGGTGCAGGCAGATGATGGGTGTGTCCCAAATGGTAACCTATTCCCTATATAGTGCACTACTTTTGACCAGATCCTTATGGGCCCTGGACAAAAGTAGAGCACTAAATAGGGAATATGGTGCCATTCGGGACTCAGCAGATGTCAGATTGTATCTGCTTTTGATGTTGTGACTTGTTTACCACTGGAAATGAACACGGTCTCGGCTCTCAGGAGGCAGGAGCTCCACTCATCCCGTCTAGGCTTCTGCACATAGGAGAGCAGTCACCTCGGGATACATCAAATGTACTGTATTTCTGCCCATAGTCTCATACTCACAGAGACAGATAAATTGTGATGTTACACTCTAGCACGATCTGGGTACAATAATATAATCTATGTCAAAAAGTACAATGGGGATTGAGGGGAATATGAATTCAAACTGGATTTATCTTTTAGGTTTTTAAACCGTTAGCTTACTTACATTGTGTCTACCAACTCCCCTGGTGTAATGTACATTTGCTAAAGCATTATGACAACTCAGCATCACAATGGTAGGGATTAACTGAACTGGTCTTGGGTCATTGATAAGTCAATGTCACAATGCAGCCTTATAATGCTGTGAAAGGATCCAGGAACCCAAACGATTTGGGTGGATCCCATCCTCCTTATAAAATGTGTTTTGTTTCCAAAAGGTATCGAATTTGTCAACAAAAGTTACACCCATTGAGCTGCAATAATCACGTAGCCAGTTGTGAAGAGAGAGAATCCTGCTAAAGCGTTCAAGGCTGTGATTCAGAGAGGATACAGGGCCAGATATGATGATTCAGAGAGGATACAGGGCCAGATATGATGATTCAGAGAGGATACAGGGCCAGATATGATGATTCAGAGAGGATACAGGGCCAGATATGATGATTCAGAGAGGATACAGGGCCAGATATGATGATTCAGAGAGGATACAGGGCCAGATATGATGATTCAGAGAGGATACAGGGCCAGCTATGATGATTCAGAGAGGATACAGGGCCAGCTATGATGATTCAGAGAGGATACAGGGTCAGATATGATGATTCAGAGAGGATACAGGGCCAGATATGATGATTCAGAGAGGATACAGGGCCAGCTATGATGATTCAGAGAGGATACAGGGCCAGATATGATGATTCAGAGAGGATACAGGGCCAGATATGATGATTCAGAGAGGATACAGGGCCAGATATGATGATTCAGAGAGGATACAGGGCCAGATATGATGATTCAGAGAGGATACAGGGCCAGATATGATGATTCAGAGAGGATACAGGGCCAGATATGATGATTCAGAGAGGATACAGGGCCAGCTATGATGATTCAGAGAGGATACAGGGCCAGATATGATGGGTCTTCTATTAGTGTCTAGCAAAGAGTCAATTAGCTCTTTGAAATCCAGTTTCAACTGTTCAGAGCTGCCCTTCATAATGTCATTAAAAACCCACATGGACTATGATAGTATCGATGTCCATATCCTGCCGATGTACATTCGGGAGCATCTTAGTAATGTAATTTATTCGAGCTTCGGTATAGGACATTGTTGTTGCACCAGGAACGGCCACATTTCTGGAGCTAACCAAAATCACGACTGGCGAGAAGGACGAGGAAATCCGCCCAGTCCCACGCTTCACAGGATGGTGCAGGCCTGCGACAGATGGAGAAGCCCCGCTCGATCCAGAGCAGGGAAGGAAGGTTGCCGACCTCGACTTCGAAATCGTAGTGGAAGGAGTAGGAGTCGGCACAGCGGACGCAGACACCGGTACCTCCAGCAACCAAGGTGCAGGAAGATCAGACTCCAGGGCGGCAAATCTATTGGTTGTTTATATCCACTCAGGGCCTCTCGTTGGGAGTGTAGGCTGCTTTGCGGGAGGCCGCTGTCTTCGGCTTCCAAGGCTCGTGATTGCCGTGCTTCTTTTGCTGTGCTATCAGATGGGGAGGACAGGCAGCAGATGGCTCAACTGGCGAACGAACTCCAGGCAACACCGGCCAGTCGGATAATGACAAAGGACAAGACGGAGATGCATCCAACATGCGCGAACGCCGTCCAGCCACCGGCGTAGAAAACGTAAACTTTCCCCAGTTTCTTACGCTGGCTACTATTGTGTAAATTCCAATTCTTTATAGTTATTGTATAATTTCCAATTCTTTATAGCTCCCTGAATATACTCAGCTTGGTACGTTTTAAAGCAGAAACAAGATCTCTTTGTCCTCAGCAGATGAGAGTAGGGTGTAGGCAACCCTCTACTACTCAGCAGGTTGACCTTTGACCAGGGGAATGTTACCAGAGTCAGGACACTCCCCCAGGGGTAAAGGCTTCCTGTGTACCTCCCATTTTCCTGACTTAGAACTAGACATGTATTTTGTGCCAATGGTATCTCCAAATAAGGAGAAAACAAGAAATAGCATCAGGAGTTTTGAGACCAGGTTGGAGGAAAAATAGAATGGGTGGAGCTGTGATAACTGTGTCTTATGAATAAACATTTCAAAACTTGTACATAAGCCAAAAACTTAGAGATGTACGGGAGTGGTTCCTGCGGGGAGTGTGGTTCCTGCAGGGGAGAGTGGTTCCTGCAGGGGGTGGTGTTTTGCCTGCAGGGGAGTGGATCCTGCAGGACACTCGGCTTCGTTGTTTTTTTTGCAATAAAGTCTATCTTGCTTCTACAAACTCCAGAAGTGCTTTCATTTTTAGTAAGAAGAAGAGTTTTTTCTACAACACTACCTGCTTGATCAAGGAAGCCACCTCAAGCCTAGAATCCTCGGCAAGCAAACAACTGCCACATTGGAACTCTGAGTGATCCAGAGAGTTCCGAAACAACGTGTAGTAGATACAGCTCCTACACACTGGAACCATAGTAACAGTAATGCCAGTTCATGCACCAAAATAGACAATAACAATGTAATAATCATGTGAATTAGGCCTTGTGAAGTCATTGTCTAGATTATTTATGGGTTGATCATATAGAAATATCAAAACATTCTTTTAACTCCCAACCAATTGCCTGTCTATGGTGCAGGAACCACTGACTCGCTGCCTGCTGGTAACTGTTAACTGGTCAGAACAGCTCATGAGGTCTCCTTAATATCTGTCAACTAGGTGTGACTCTAAAGAGGCTTCATGCTAAGCTTTCTTTTTTACCCATAAGAGAAGGAGTAGGATACCTCCCACTGGACCATCTATATGTTAGATATTAGATATTACTGCACTGTTGGAGCTGTAACACAAGCATTTCGCTACACCCGCAATAACATCTCCTAGATATGTGGATGTGACCAATACAATGTGTTTTGATGTGATGTTCGTCCACCCACTGGAACATCCAACTCCTCCGCTGTGTGATTTCAGAGTAGACCACCGTTTTCCCGGGGAACATTCTGATGACTGCCTCCAAATCAGCTCTCGTCTGACGCACCAGGGCTGTCTCCAGGGCTGGTCCCTTTGTGTGTCCCAAGTCGTTTCCACTGAGGTGGATGACTATGATATATTCACGGTCACACCTCGCCTTGGCTAGAGGGAATATTTCAGAACCCTTCCATTGAGTACAGCTCATGTAGTCATCTAGCCAGCGACATTGTGCAACATTTGTTTAACTAGGCAAGTCAGTAATCACATAGTAAATATTTGCTTCAGTCTTTGCTTTGAGCAATGATCAGTAGGATTATGAGCTGAGATCTTATCAATAAATAAATCAATACTTTGCACAAAATTGTGAGGGTTCACAAGGAGAACATGTGTTAAGCTGCATTATAATGTTGTCTAATCATTTTGCATAATCACCTTCCAGTGTAAAAATCACGGAAATTGAAAACCAAAACATACGTTTTAAATGGGAATAGGCATTGGTCTGAAGCCGAAAAGGAAATTCACATGAGCACCACAATGCCAACTCCACCCAAGCTCTACCAAGGTTTTCCAGCACACAGCTTTGACCTACTACAGTATCTATGTTGGTATTGTTCTTCAAACTATGTGTATGCAGGTTGTTTAGGATTCAAACCTTCTCAAACAGCCTAGTTCATACTCTTCAGAGGGATACAGTGTCCTGCTATTATAACTATGTATACCGGTGTATATACAGCGGGTGAAATAAGTATTGAACACGTCACCATTTTTCTCAGTAAATATATTTCCAAAGGTGCTATTGATATGAAATTTTCACCAGATGTTGGTAACAAACCAAAACAAATAAGTTCAGAAATTAAGTTATGTGTAATAATGTGAAATGACACAGGGAAAAAGTATTGAACACACTTACTGATATTTATTTAATACTTTGTACAAAAGCCTTTGTTGGTAATGACAGCTTCAAGATGCCTCCTGCATGGAGAAACTAGTCGCATGCATTGCTCTGGTGTGATTTCGGCCCATTCTTCCACACAAACAGTCTTCAAATCTTGAAGGTTCCGTGGGCCTCTTCTATGAATCTTGATCTTCAGTTCTTTCCATAGATTTTCAATGGGATTTAAGTCAGGTGATTGGCTGGGCCATTCAAGCATCTTTATTTTCTTTCTTTGAAACCAATTGAGAGTTTCCTTGGCTGTGTGTTTGGGATCATTGTCTTGCTGAAATGTCCACCCTCGTTTCATCTTCATCATCCTGGTAGATGGCAGCAGATTTTTGTCAAGAATGTCTCGGTAAATTTGCCCATTCATCCTTCCTTCAATTATGTGAAGTTTGCCAGTACCATTTGCTGAAAAGCAGCCCCACACCATGATGTTCCCACCTCCAAACTTCACTGTTGGTATAGTGTTTTTAGGGTGATGTGCAGTGCCATTTCTCCTCCAAACATGGTGTGTATTATGACATCCAAACAAATTTAGCTCTCATCTGACCACACTATATTCTCCCAGTATTTCACTGGCTTTTCCAAATGTTGTGCAGCAAACTTTAAACGAGCTTCAACATGCTTTTTTTTCAGCAATGGAGTCTTGCGTGGTGAGCGTGCATACAGGCCATGGCGGTGGAGTGCATTACTTACTGTTTTCTTTGAGACAACAGTACCTGGTAATTGCAGGTCTTTTTGAAGCTCTCCACAAGTGGTCCTTGGCTCTTGGACAACTCTTCTGATTATTCTTTTCACTCCTCTGTCAGAAATCTTGCGAGGAGCACCTGGTCGAGGCAAATTTATGGTGAAATGATTGTCTTTCCACTTCCGTATTATGGCCCCAACAGTGCTCACTGGAACATTCAGAAGCTTAGAAATGCGCCTATAACCAATGCCATCATTATGTTTTGCAACAATTAGGTTGCGAAGGTCTTAAGACAGCTCTTTGCTTTTACCCATCATGAGATGTGTCTTGTGTGACACCTTGGCAATGAGACCTTTTTGTAGGCCATCAGTTGGGACTGAACCAGCTGATATTAATTTGCACTGACAGGGGGCTGGATTGCTTTTTAATTACTGATAGTTTTCAGCTGTTGTCTTGGCTTTCCATGCCTTTTTGTGTTCAATACTTTTTCCCTGTGTCATTTCACATTATTACACATAAACCTAATTTCTGAACTTATTTGTTTTGGTTTCTTTGTATGTATGGATTACGTGGGTTGTTACCAACATCTGGTGTAAATTTCATATCAATAGCACCTTTGGAGATATATTTACTGAGAAAAATGGTGAGGTGTTCAATACTTATTTCACCCGCTGTATATAAATATATAATTTATTGCAAAAATAAATACAAGCACAGACATAACTTTAAGCTACATATTATTTTGACAGAGATAATGAACCGACAGTATGGAGATCAATAGAAAAGGTGTGGACAGCAGTAGTTATATATAATGAACCATGACTAGAATACAGTATATACATATGAAGTGGACAGCAGTAGTTATATATAATGAACCATGACTAGAATACAGTATATACATATGAAGTGGACAGCAGTAGTTATATATAATGAACCATGACTAGAATACAGTATATACATATGAAGTGGACAGCAGTAGTTATATATAATGAACCATGACTAGAATACAGTATATACATATGAAGTGGACAGCAGTAGTTATATATAATGAACCATGACTAGAATACAGTACAGTCGTATGCAAAAGTTTGGGCACCCCTCTGAGGCTGCATAATAATTTACTCTGTCGTCACAGAAAATGATCACAGTGGCATGCCATTCATTTTCTAATAAAAGCTGAGTACTGGGGTATTGTCCAGACAAAGATTTTTAGTGTAGCAATATTAAGTTGTATGAAATTAAATCAGATGTGAAAAATAGGGCACCCTTGTCATTCTGTTGATTTGAATACCTGTAAGTACTTAGCATTGATTAATTGGAACACACAATTGGTTTGGTGAGCTCATTAAGCCTTGAACTTCATAGACAAGTGCATCCAATCATGAGAAAAGGTATTTAAGGTGGCCAATTGCAAGTTGTTGTTCTCTTTGACTCTCCTCTGAAGAGTGGCAACATGGGGGCCTCAAAACAACTCTCAAATGACCTGAAAACAAAGATTGTTCAACATTATGGTTTAGGGGAAGGCTACAAAAAGCTGTCAGTGTCCACTGTGAGGAACATAGTGAGGAAATGGAAGACCACAGGCACACTTCTTGTTAAGGCCAGAAGTGGCAAGCCAAGTAAAATATTGGAGAGGCAAAGGCGAAGGATGGTGAGAACGGTCAAAAACAGCCCACAGACCACCTCCAAAGACCTACAACATCATCTTGCTGCAGATGGTGTCACTGTGCAATGTTCAACAATTCAGCGCACTTTGCACAAGGAGAAGCTGTACGGGAGAGTGATGCGGAAGAAGCCTTATCTGCACACACTCCACAAACGCACATTTGGACAAGCCAGCTTCATTTTGGAATAAGGTGCTGTGACTGATGAAACAAAGATTGAGTTATTTGGTCATAACAAGGGGCGTTATGCATGGCGGCAAAAGAACACAGCGTTCCAAGAAAAACAGTAAAATTTGGTGGGGGTTCCATCATGCTGTGGGGCTGTGTGGCCAGTGCCGGTACTGGGAATCTTGTTAAAGTTGAGGGTCGCATGGATTCCACTCAATATCAGCAGATTCTTGGGAATAATGTTGAAGAATCAGTCACAAAGTTGAAGTTACGCCGGGGCTGGATATTTCAACAAGACAACGACCCAAAACACTGCTCAAAATCTACCCTGGCATTTATGCAGAGGAACAAGTACAATGTTCTGGAATGGCCATCCCAGTCCCTAGACCTGAATACCATTGAGAATCTGTGGGATGATTTGAAGCGGGCTGTTCTTGCTCAGCAACCATCAAACCTAACTGAACTGGAGATGTTTTGTAAGGAGGAATGGTCCAAAATACCTTCATCCAGAATCCAGACACTCATTAGAGGCTATAGGAAGCGTCTAGAGGCTGTTATTTTAGCAAAAGGAGGCTCTACTAAATATTGATGTGATTTTTCTGTTGGGGCCCAAATTTATGCACCTGTCTAATTTAGTTTTGATGCATATTGCACATTTTCTGTTAATCCAATAAACCTCATTTCACTACTGAAATATTACTGTGTCCATCAGTTATTTGATAGATCAAAATGAAATTGCTGATCCAAACACCCAATTATTTATAAATGGAAATCATGGAAACTGTCAGGGGTGCCCAAACTTTTGCATACGACTGTATAGTGGCAGTATTCAGTGACATCACTTCCTCAAACAGGAGGTAAAAAATGTATAACATCGGTTCACAATATTAACATTCAATGTATCAGAATATATGGTCATATACAAGGAATTTGATCATATTTGCAGTAATATATACACATACCATATTCATACAGTATTCAATTAGGATTTTTAAAATTAGGATAAATATTGTTGCCACAGATTCAAATATAATCTTGAGAGAATTGTTGTCAGAAAAAAAACCTTTGGCGAACTGTTAGTGGCAATAAATATTATTGTTGCCAAAGGTTTGTCACAAATTCACCACTCGTAAAAAATGTTGGCAGACTATTTAATTTGCAACAAGTTAATTTTTGTAAGGGTTGTGTTGAATACGCTACAAATTTAATTGGAGGATGAGTGAAATAAAAAAGGAAAACCACAAGTGAAACTCAATAGAAAATATGAAATGGATGGTGGCAATAACATGCATGGAATGCTTCAACACCTCGTTTGACAACAAGCAGTCAACCAGAAGGCTGTATCTCTCTGTCCTTGGAGAGTGCTGGGGACTGACGACTACCCTTTTTATCATATCACTAGACACTTCTTAAGCCAGCAAGCACTATTCTTCACACCCTCAAAAATTGGTTTGACTAAAAATACAAATTAGACTGTCAGCCAAGACAACACAGAATAGCCTGTTGTAATTACCACGTCACATTAACAGTAACGTTTAACGCTTAATTAATTCATCTGAATGACCCATCGTTTCTTTACACAAGAACATAATAATGAGGACATTTAAATTATCTCATTACAACAGGCTTACAGTGGCCTACAGTCCATGCATGTCTAAAACCTTATGATGGCTATCAGGGGAGAGGAGACGACTAGCGGCCCTTGAGGAGGAGAGACATGAGTTCACATAGCATCCACATCTTGATATCTGCATCGTTGAATGGCATCATCACGTCATCATCCTAGCTAAAGAACGGTCCATCATGGTTAGTTAGTTAGTTAGTTAGTTAGTTAGTTAGTTAGTTAGTTAGTTAGTTAGTTAGTTAGTTAGTTAGTTAGTTAGTTAGTTAGTTAGTTAGTTAGTTAGTTACAGTGCCTTCTGAAAGTAATCACACCCATTTGACTTTTTCCACATTTTTGAATTAAACTTTAAACAAAATGTTTACGAATTAATTTAAAATGAAAAGCTGAATAAGTACTCAACCCCTTTGTTATGGCAAGCCTAAATAAGTTCAGGACTAAACATTTACTTAACAAATCACATAATAAGTTCCATGGACTCTGTGTGAAATAATAGTGTTTAACATGATTTTTGAATGACTACCTCGTCTCTGTTCCCCACACGTACAATTATCTGTAAGGTCCCTCAGTCAAGCAGTGAATTTCAAACACAGATTCAACCACAAAGACCAGGTTTCCAATGCCTCACAAAGAAGGGCACCTATTGGTAGATGGGTAAAAATAAAAAAGCAGACATTGAATATCCCTTTGAGCATGGTGAAGATACTAATTACACTTTGGAGGGTGTATCAATACACCAGTCACTACAAAGATACACGTATCCTTCCTAACTCAGTTGTCAGAGAGGAAGGAAACCACTCAGGGATTTCACCATGAGGCCAATGATGACTTTAAAACAGTTACAGAGTTTAATGGCTGTGAAAGGAGAAAACTGAGGATGGATCAACAACATTGTAGTTACTCCACAATACTAACATAACTAACAGAGTGAAAAGAAGGAAGCCTGTACAGAATAAAACATGTTCCAAAACATGCTTCCTGTTTGCAACAAGACACTAAAGTAATACTGCAAAACATGTGGCAAGGAATACAACGTGTTAAGTTTGGGGCAAATCCAATACAACACATTACTGAGTAACATTCTCCATATTTTCAAGCATAGTGGTGGCTGCATCATGTTTTGGGTATACTTGTAAAAGTTGCAGTTTTGACTGAAATCTACTTGAAAATCTATGGCAAGAACTGAAAATGGTTGTCTAGCAATGACTGATGGTGTGAGGATGGTGAGCACAGAAAGGGAAACAAGGAAGACTGACGTTGAATAATATATTTAATAACACAGCACTAGTCTGAGGAGAAGCTCAGAAACATTAATCCACACACAGGGAGGGGAACATATATAGGGTGTGTAATCAGGTGGCAGGCAGGCAGACAGACAGACAGACAGACAGACAGACAGACAGACAGACAGACAGACAGACAGACAGGATAGACAGGATAGACAGGATAGACAGGATAGATAGGATAGATAGATAGATAGATACTCTATTGATCCCCGAGGGGAAATTTCTTTGTCAAACAGCTACGAATCTCCGGCGAGTCGGAGCGCCGGGGCGGGAGGGGCACCATTGAGGTCGAAGGCACAGGCCTTACAATGACCAACAACCAAATTGACAGAGCTCAAAGAAAGACAATAATATTGTGCAAATGTTGCACAATCCAGGTGTGGAAAGCTCTTAGAGACTTAATACAGGCTGTATCACAGCGTCGTCCAAGTTTGGCCAGTGTAGGCCGTCATTGTAAATAAGAATTTATTCTTAACTGACTTGCCTATTTAAATAAAGGTTAAATAAAATAAGAAATACCCAGAAAGACTACAAAGTATTGACTCAGAGGTGTGAGTCAAACTTCACTAGTATTGTACAATGTAGAAAATTGTAAAAATGTATAAGAACCCTTGAATGAGTAGGTGTGTCCAAACCTTTGACTGGTACTGTATGTAAATTAAATATTTCTGTATTTAAAATGTTCAATACATTTGCTAAAAGTAGAAAAATAAGTCAAGGGGTATGAATACTATGTGAGTTAGTTAGTTGGTTAGTTAGTTAGTTAGTTAGTTAGTTAGTTAGTTAGTGAGTGAGTGAGTGAGTGAGTTAGTTAGTTAGCTAGTTGGTTAGTTAGTTAGTTAGTTAGTTAGTTAGTTAGTTAGTTAGTTAGTTAGTTAGTTAGTTAGTTAGTTAGTTCATGTTCAGATGTTTCTATGGAGAAGACAAGATAGTCATGTGATGGTTAGAGGGAGATAATGACCCCCTCACACGTCAGCGAGAGATTGATCTAGGATTTATATTATTTAGATGAATGACAGCTAGTTTTTGTATTACTTTGTGGAATACTGTGTGTCTTGTCTGTCCTTATGAATGACAAGACAATAGACCTACTTAACTAATACATTGATGATGGTTCTCACCTGAAATAGGGATCTATCAAGCCAAACTATGACTTCCACACCCTTACTGCTGTAACAGACGCCAAATAGATCCTGCTATTGAGCCAATGGTATGACATCCCATCCTAGAGACACACATTAAACAGGAGTTCAGGGGGTCTTGACAACCACAAGGCTAACCAATCAGGAAGCAGGACATTGTGTGATAGTGACAGATCAATCCCGATCCCACACAGGACCAGTTCCTGGTGTTCCTTGTTGTTTACTTTGTAGCAGCTTTAAAACCTACTACCTTCAAACTGAAAGCACTTGCTCTTTTTGCTTTTGCCTAGTGACACATTTGCACATTTCTCTATGCCTCATCTAAGGTTAAATACAGGGCTGAATCTCTGGCTGCGAATGTAGCTTTCCCTCCTCCAGGCATCACTACAGCCAGGCTGTGTCAGGGCCATTACCATGTATAATGAGGAGGAGGAGGAGGAGGAGGAGGAGGAGGAGAGGCTGGCTGGCTGGCTGGTTGGTTGGTTGGCTGGTTGTTTTGGCTGGCTGGCTGGATGGCTGGCTATATTTTCTGACTGGCTCGCTGACTGGCTACTGGGTGTTGGTTGTCTGTCTTTCTGTGTGCTGGGTGACTGTCTCTCTGTCTGTATGTACAGTATGTCTGACCAGCTGTCTGACTGACTGGTTAACTGACTTCTTGAAGCGATATGCTAACTGACTGACTGCTTGAAGTGCTATGCTGACCGGAGCCCCCGGCTGTGTGTGTGACAGACAGATGGGCTGTTTTAATAACAATGTGAGATGCTTCAGGACATGCCTAAAATCACATTAAGTTCACATTGCCCAGCCCTGGCTGTCCTCTCTCTCTGTCCCCATTAAATAAATAAAGGCGCCTCTCAAGATTGAATTGCTCTGACAATGGAGAGGAAACAGAGGGGAAGAGAAGAGGCTGTCTCGATATGAATTCTGATGTCTCTACACATCACTGTGAAGGACACAGGTGTATTCATCAATGCACTTTACTTTTCACACTTTAAAAAGGCCTTCACTTGAGTCACATATCAAAAAGTCTACAAGAACTCAAAAATCCCTTCATATTTTCAGTGCATTATCATTGTTGTAGGGGAGAGTGGGGTAAGTGTAGGGGAGAGTGGGGTAAGTGTAGGGGAGAGTGGGGTAAGTTGTAGGAGAGAGTGGGGTAAGTGTAGGGGAGAGTGGGGTAAGTTGTAGGGGTGAGTGGGGTAAGTGTAGGGGAGAGTGGGGTAAGTTGTAGGAGAGAGTGGGGTAAGTGTAGGGGAGAGTGGGGTAAGTTGTAGGATTGAGTGGGGTAAGTGTAGGGAGGGTGGGGTAAGTTGTAGGGGAGAGTGGGGTAAGTGTAGGGGAGTGTGGGGTAAGTTGTAGGGAAGAGTGGGGTAAGGGTAGGGGAGAGTGGGGTAAGTTGTAGGGGAGAGTGGGGTAAGTGTAGGGGTGAGTGGGGTAAGTGTAGGGGAGAGTGGGGTAAGTTGTAGGAAAGAGTGGGGTAAGTGTAGGGGAGAGTGGGGTAAGTTGTATGGGAGATTGGGGTAAGTTGTATGGGAGAGTGGGGTAAGTTGTATGGGAGATTGGCGTAAGTTGTAGAGAGAGTGGGGTAAGTTGTATGAGAGATTGGGGTAAGTTGTAGAGAGAGTGGGGTAAGTGTAGGGGAGAGTGGGGTAAGTTGTAGAGAGAGTGGGGTAAGTTGTAGAGAGAGATAAATATAGTATTCTTTCAAACAAAGATATCTACATATGTTTAAGGATGTTGTGTATCCCTGGAAATAATCGTAATTCATGTAAACATTACAGTTTTTAAAACATAGCTTGTCCAAAAAAGTGGTCTCTTGGCACCTGGGTATGGGGTAAGATGAGCTGCCTACACATTTCTATGCTGAATTAAATATTACCACTATTTTTTTTCTGTACTGAATTAAATATTACCACTATCTTTTAAAAACCATCCCTATCTTTATTCCTTCACAGACTCCATGTGGTTGCTTCCTTCACAGACTCCATGTGGTTGCTTCCTTCACAGACTCCATGTGGTTGCTTCCTTCACAGACTCCATGTGGTTGCTTCCTTCACAGACTCCATGTGGTTGCTTCCTTCACAGACTCCATGTGGTTGCTTCCTTCACAGACACCCTGTGGTTTCCTGTACATTGAATAATTTTGCTCCGTAAGTAGCCCTTTCCTGCTGTCAATGACCAAAAGCACCCCCTTTGGCCTCATGGGTGGAATGTTATTAATATATTCCAATATTTCATAATTAATAAACATTATTAAAGAAAATCTGTTGTTTCTATATCAAACAGTTGTGTTGTATTTCAGTCTTCTGTGATGTATATGAAGTGTAGTATTAGGATGCAAACTCAAAATGTAAAACATTTCAACTCTATATCTGACATGGTACAGGTGTCTTCTTTTATAAAGCCCATAACTATGTGTGTGAGGTGGATACTTTGGTTTCAAAGTAGATTTGTTTAAGACCACCAAGAATCACTCTGTGTGACCCTGATTTAGCCCTCTGCAGTAAAAGGTTAAACTGACAGGGCCCCCCCTGCTCATGAGGACTGTGAGCTCCTGATCTCTGTAGCCGAAGTATGTAACACTTTCAAGTGTGTTAATCCACGCAAGGCTGCCGGCCCGGACTTACCAGTGGTAGGCCTGATCACCAGCAAGGATGAGACAGCCTACAGGGAGGAGGTCAGTGCCCTGGAGGAGTCGTGCCTGGGAAATAATCTCTCCCTCAACATCAACAAAACAAAGGAGCTGATCGTGGAGACAGCAGAGAGAGCGTGCCAAGGGGGCCGCAGTGGGTAGGGTCAAAATCTTCAAGTTCCTTGGTGTGCACACCACTGAGGACCTGAAATGGACATCTACAGCACCCGGTATCACAAGAAGATCATCAAGGACCTCAGCCACCCGAGTCACGGTCTGTTCACTCTGCTACCATCTAGCAGAAAGAGACAGTAGAGGTGTATGTTATGTGCTGATATGGTGACAACGATGTAGACTGTATAGCGGTTAGCGGTTATGATATGAAGAGTTGGCTTGGTAAGGTTGTGTTGCCTGTTACTAGCTGGCGCCCGGTACTCTGCCCAGCACCTCAGAGACTGTTACTAGCCGGCTAACGCCCGGTACTCTGCCCAGCACCTCAGAGACTGTTACTAGCCGGCTAACGCCCGGTACTCTGCCCAGCACCTCAGAGACTGTTACTAGCCGGCTAACGCCCGGTACTCTGCCCAGCACCTCAGAGACTGTTACTAGCCGGCTAACGCCCGGTACTCTGTCCAGCACCTCAGAGACTGTTACTAGCCGGCTAACGCCCGGTACTCTGTCCAGCACCTCAGAGACTGTTACTAGCCGGCTAACGCCCGGTACTCTGTCCAGCACCTCAGAGACTGTTACTAGCCGGCTACTGTTTCTAGCTGATAGGGTGACAACGATGTAGACTGTATAGCTGTTAGCGGTTATGATATGAAGAGTTGGCTTGGTAAGGTTGTGTCACCTGGTCACAGACAGCTGATGTGTTGTGCACTGAAGTCCACAAGAGAAGGGAAAAGGTGAGAGGAGGAGAGTGCGTAGATGTGAGAAGGAATTATACAACGAGGAAAGTGATCATGCTGTCTGTATGTGGTTGCTATGAAAGTGAACTGTGTTTTGAGCGTGATCAGTGGTGTATTCATTCCACCCATTCATTGAAAAACCTTTCTTAAACGGAAGCAAACTGAACAAAACGGGGATAAACATACCTGAATTTGGTCAATAGAAACTCTCGTTTGCAACTGTTGGAATAGCCTTCATTTCTCAGAACAAGAATAGACTGACGAGTTTCAGAAGAAAGTTATTTGTTTCTGGCCATTTTGAGCCTGTAATCAAACCCACAAATGCTGATGCTCCAGATACTCAACTAGTCTAAAGAAGGACAGTTTTATTGCTTCTTTAATCAACACAACAGTTTTCAGCTGTGCTAACATAATTGCAAAATGGTTTTCTAATGATCAATTAGCCTTTTAAAATTATAAACTTGGATTAGCTAACACAACGTCGCATTGGAACACACACAGTGATGGTTGCTGATAATGGGCCTCTGTACGCCTATGTAGATATTCAATAATAAATCTGCCGTTTCCAGCTACAATAGTCATTTACAACATTAACAATGTCTACACTGTATTTATGATAAATTTGATGTTATTTTAATGGACAAAAATGTGCTTTTCTTTCAAAAATAAGGACATTTCTAAGTGACCCCAAACACCCTGTATATATATATGTGTGTGTGTGTGTGTGTGTGTCATGCACTGTGCGGTTAAAATAATGAAAAAATAGGATGTTCCATCTCTTCTGTCATCACGTTAGTATTGTAATTCTACAACAGATGACAACTAGGCCAGCTAGCTACATGCACACTGGACTGTGGCTAATGCCTCTAACACTGAGATGAACCAGAGACTCACTGAGGTGTGGGCCACTACTGCAGAGGACTTCACTGAACACATAGTCTACATCCCAAATGGCACCCTATTCCCTATATAGTGCACTACTTCTGACCAGGGCCCATAGGTAGCAGCTCACCCTGGTTAAAAGTAGTGCACTATATAGGAAATAGGGTGCCATTTGGGATGCAGATATAATACAGGTCAAATTTGTGCTCGACCACAGTACAACAATAAAACATTGCAACACAAATATAGATATTTAACCTCTGGGCTAAAAATGGGTTGAGTACACTTGGGTTGATTTTCCCATCTTGTAATGTATTTCTGCTGTATGGTTGTACGCTACCGAAGCCAGCCCAGTGAGAAGAGCCATGCATGTGGAAGGAGTGGGAGTATCGGTGTAGATTGACTGCTGTTTTGTTGATCTGAGACAAAGGGCATTCCACCATTAAAGATATCATTCAGTGAATTGGTTATTACCTATAAATATATATTTGTACACAGCACATTTTCAAGCTAAAGTATAACACACACAGAGTTAAAATCTGTGTTACAATCAACACCACCATAGTGTACATATCAGACCACCCCAAGGAGTGTGCTATATGGATTTCCTATTGTGTTGAACAATTGAACCAAAGTCCTGTTATCTATGCCATGACCTTATTCATTACTGTTTTTCTTCAAATGTTGGCTAAGGGTCTGACTCTCAATCTGCATTTGTAGTGGGATACATTTTAAATACACACTCCATGTAGTATGTTTCTTTCTGATAGGCCTACAAAATGCCTATAACACTATTACTTGGAAAACCTACTATATTGTGAAAAAAATACATTAAAAAAACATTCAAATCTATGCTACTCCAAAACGTCCAAACCATTTCCTCTTCACTCTGATCCCAGTCATCTCCCGGGTTATGCTGTTTAGATTATAACATAACCCTCTGATCCCAGTCATCTCCCGGGTTATGCTGTTTAGATTATAACATAACCCTCTGATCCCAGTCATCTCCCGGGTTATGCTGTTTAGATTATAACATAACCCTTTGTTACAGGTTGGTGTCACCTCGTTAGTCAGTATGTATTACACCTGTTGTGGGTGGTCATCTCGTTAGTGGGAAGGTGTTTCACCTGTGCTGGCGCTATTTAAGATTGGCTGGCCCAGTGCTTTAGTTGTCTTGATAGATGTGGAGGGTTAACACCTTTAGTTGTCTTGATAGATGTGGAGGGTTAACACTTTTAGTTGTCTTGATAGATGTGGAGGTTAACACCTTTAGTTGTCTTGATAGATGGAGGGTTAACAGTCATGACCCTTGTCTAGTTCAATCAGTCATGACCCTTGTCTGGTTCAATCAATCATGGCCCTTGGCTGGTTCATTCAGTCATGGCTCTTGGCTGGTTCATTCAGTCATGGCCCTTGGATGGTTCATTCAGCCATGGCCATTGGCTGGTTCATTCAATAATGGCCCTTGTCTGGTTCATTCAGTCATGGCCCTTGTCTGGTTCATTCAGTCATGGCCCTTGTCTGGTTCATTCAGTCATGGCCCTTGTCTGGTTCAATCAGTCATGGCCCTTGTCTGGTTCATTCAGTCATGTTCCTTGTCTGGTTCATTCAGTCATGTTCCTTGTCTGGTTCATTCAGTCATGGCCCTTGTCTGGTTCATTCAGTCATGGCCCCTGTCTGGTTCAATCAGTCATGTTCCGTTTCTGGTTCATTCAGTCATGGCCCTTGTCTGGTTCATTCAGCCATGGCCCCTGTCTGGTTCATTCAGTCATGTTCCTTTTCTGGTTCATTCAGTCATGGCCCTTGTCTGGTTCATTCAGCCATGGCCCCTGTCTGGTTCATTCAGTCATGTTCCTTTTCTGGTTCATTCAGTCATGGCCCATGTCTGGTTAATTCAGCCATGGCCCCTGTCTGGTTCATTCAGTCATGTTCCTTTTCTGGTTCATTCAGTCATGGCCCTTGTCTGGTTCATTCAGTCATGGCCCTTGTCTGGTTCATTCAGTCATGGCCCTTGTCTGGTTCATTCAGTCATGGCCCTTCTCTGGTTCATTCAGTCATGGCCCTTCTCTGGTTCATTCAGTCATGTTCCTTTTCTGGTTCATTCAGTCATGTTCCTATTCTGGTTCATTCAGTCATGGTTCTTGTCTGGTTCATTCAGTCATGGTTCTTGTCTGGTTCATTCAGTCATGGTTCTTTTCTGGTTCATTCAGTCATGGTTCTTGTCTGGTTCATTCAGTCATGGTCCTTGTCTGGTTCATTCAGTCATGGTCCTTGTCTGGTTCATTCAGTCATGGTCCTTGTCTGGTTCATTCAGTCATGGTTCTTGGCTGGTTCATTCAGTCATGGTCCTTGTCTGGTTCATTCAGTCATGGTTCTTGGCTGGTTCATTCAGTCATGGTCCTTCTCTGGTTCATTCAGTCATGGTCCTTGTCTGGTTCATTCAGTCATGGTCCTTGTCTGGTTCATTCAGTCATGGTTCTTGTCTGGTTCATTCAGTCATGGTTCTTCTCTGGTTCATTCAGTCATGGTTCTTGGCTGGTTCATTCAGTCATGGTTCTTGGCTGGTTCATTCAGTCATGGTCCTTGTCTGGTTCATTCAGTCATGGTTCTTGGCTGGTTCATTCAGTCATGGTCCTTGTCTGGTTCATTCAGTCATGGTTCTTGTCTGGTTCATTCAGTCATGGTTCTTGGCTGGTTCATTCAGTCATGGTCCTTGTCTGGTTCATTCAGTCATGGTTCTTGGCTGGTTCATTCAGTCATGGTCCTTCTCTGGTTCATTCAGTCATGGTCCTTGTCTGGTTCATTCAGTCATGGTCCTTGTCTGGTTCATTCAGTCATGGTTCTTGGCTGGTTCATTCAGTCATGGTTCTTCTCTGGTTCATTCAGTCATGGTTCTTGGCTGGTTCATTCAGTCATGGTTCTTCTCTGGTTCATTCAGTCATGGTTCTTGGCTGGTTCATTCAGTCATGGTTCTTGGCTGGTTCATTCAGTCATGGTTCTTCTCTGGTTCATTCAGTCATGGTTCTTGGCTGGTTCATTCAGTCATGGTTCTTCTCTGGTTCATTCAGTCATGGTTCTTGGCTGGTTCATTCAGTCATGGTTCTTGTCTGGTTCATTCAGTCATGGTCCTTGTCTGGTTCATTCAGTCATGGTCCTTGTCTGGTTCATTCAGTCATGGTTCTTGTCTGGTTCATTCAGTCATGGTCCTTGTCTGGTTCATTCAGTCATGGTTCTTGGCTGGTTCATTCAGTCATGGTCCTTCTCTGGTTCATTCAGTCATGGTCCTTGTCTGGTTCATTCAGTCATGGTCCTTGTCTGGTTCATTCAGTCATGGTTCTTCTCTGGTTCATTCAGTCATGGTTCTTGGCTGGTTCATTCAGTCATGGTTCTTGGCTGGTTCATTCAGTCATGGTTCTTCTCTGGTTCATTCAGTCATGGTTCTTGGCTGGTTCATTCAGTCATGGTTCTTCTCTGGTTCATTCAGTCATGGTTCTTGGCTGGTTCATTCAGTCATGGTTCTTCTCTGGTTCATTCAGTCATGGTCCTTGTCTGGTTCATTCAGTCATGGTTCTTGGCTGGTTCATTCAGTCATGGTTCTTCTCTGGTTCATTCAGTCATGGTTCTTGGCTGGTTCATTCAGTCATGGTTCTTGGCTGGTTCATTCAGTCATGGTTCTTCTCTGGTTCATTCAGTCATGGTTCTTGAATGGTTCATTCAGTCATGGTTCTTCTCTGGTTCATTCAGTCATGGTTCTTGTCTGGTTCATTCAGTCATGGTTCTTCTCTGGTTCATTCAGTCATGGTTCTTGTCTGGTTCATTCAGTCGTGGTCCTTGTCTGGTTCATTCAGTCATGGTTCTTGTCTGGTTCATTCAGTCATGGTTCTTCTCTGGTTCATTCAGTCATGGTTCTTGTCTGGTTCATTCAGTCGTGGTCCTTGTCTGGTTCATTCAGTCATGGTTCTTGTCTGGTTCATTCAGTCATGGTTCTTGTCTGGTTCATTCAGTCATGGTTCTTGTCTGGTTCATTCAGTCATGGTTCTTGTCTGGTTCATTCAGTCATGGTTCTTGTCTGGTTCATTCAGTCATGGTTCTTGTCTGGTTCATTCAGTCATGGTTCTTCTCTGGTTCATTCAGTCATGGTTCTTGTCTGGTTCATTCAGTCATGGTTCTTCTCTGGTTCATTCATTCATGGTTCTTGTCTGGTTCATTCAGTCATGGTTCTTGTCTGGGCACAAAATAGGGCAGCATGGGACTCCAAATCTAAATGTGAAGGTTAATGCAAATAACTAGCAAACTCTAGAGGGCTAAAATAACTGGCAAACCCTAGAGGACAAATGAGCTCTGGCTGTATGCAAGGCAACACAGTGGAGAGACGTGGCAGAGCACAGTCTGTGTCCCAAGTGGCACCATATTCCCTACAAAGTGCACTACTTTCGATGGGGGCCCATAGGGTTGTGTGTGTGTATATGCATGTGTACATGTGTAGGGCCCTGAAAAGTAATGCACTACATAGGGAATAGGTTGCCATTTGGGACGCGGTCCCAGTGTTGACACTAATTCCAGGCTAGAAAGGTGCTGTCATATGAGGTGACCTTGGTAGACCCTATTCCCTAAATAGTGCACTACTTTTGACCATAGGGCCCTGGTCAAATGTAGTGCTCTATGTAGGGAACAGGGTGCCATTTGGGATGCAGAACTCCTGTCTGAATAATTACTCTCCAACCATACCTGTGGAAGGCCGTGGTCATAGTAACCCATCCGACAGCCCATTGGCTATTTAAACGTCCAATGAGATTATGTCTTAGGGGATAACAAGGAGACCTGGCAAGTGAGAGCATAGTAGTAGGTCCTGGTACACGTATAACATATTACCTAGTGGTAGGTCCTGGTATACAATATTACCTAATGGTAGGTCCTGGTATACAATATTACCTAATGGTAGGTCATGGTATACAATATTACCTAATGGTAGGTCCTGGTATACAATATTACCTAATGGTAGGTCCTGCTATATGTATACAATATTACCTAATGGTAGGTCCTGGTATATCCTGGTATATGTAGCTGGAATATTGTCCTTGTTATCAGTCACTTGAGTTGTCCTTGTTATCATTAAGACAGGCAGAGAGCATACCGGACATGGTATCTGGGTAATTCCCTTGGTAACAGACATGGTGACATACAGTACTTGTACAGAGGCCAATACATATGTAACACTACCCTGGGAGACAGGATGTATAGAGGCCAATACATATGTAACACTATGCTGGGAGACAGGATGTATAGAGGCCAATACATATGTAACACTATGCTGGGAGACAGGATGTATAGAGGCCAATACATATGTAACACTATGCTGGGAGACAGGATGTATAGAGGCCAATACATATGCAACACTACCCTGGGAGACAGGATGTATAGAGGCCAATACATATGCAACACTACCCTGGGAGACAGGATGTATAGAGGCCAATACATATGAAACACTATGCTGGGAGACAGGATGTATAGAGGCCAATACATATGTAACACTATGCTGGGAGACAGGATGTATAGAGGCCAATACATATGTAACACTATGCTGGGAGACAGGATGTATAGAGGCCAATACATATGTAACACTATGCTGGGAGACAGGATGTATAGAGGCCAATACATATGTAACACTATGCTGGGAGACAGTATGTATAGAGGCCAATACATATGAAACACTATGCTGGGAGACAGGATGTATAGAGGCCAATACATATGTAACACTATGCTGGGAGACTGGATGTATAGAGGCCAATACATATGTAACACTATGCTGGGAGACAGGATGTATAGAGGCCAATACATATGAAACACTATGCTGGGAGACAGGATGTATAGAGGCCAATACATACGAAACACTATGCTGGGAGACAGGATGTATAGAGGCCAATACATATGTAACACTATGCTGGGAGACAGGATGTATAGAGGCCAATACATATGCAACACTACCCTGGGAGACAGGATGTATAGAGGCCAATACATATGAAACACTATGCTGGGAGACAGGATGTATAGAGGCCAATACATATGAAACACTATGCTGGGAGACAGGATGTATATAGGCCAATACATATGAAACACTATGCTGGGAGACAGGATGTATAGAGGCCAATACATATGTAACACTACCCTGGGAGACAGGATGTATAGAGGCCAATACATATGTAACACTACGCTGGGAGACAGGATGTATAGAGGCCAATACATATGTAACACTATGCTGGGAGACTGGATGTATAGAGGCCAATACATATGTAACACTATGCTGGGAGACTGGATGTATAGAGGCCAATACATATGTAACACTATGCTGGGAGACAGGATGTATAGAGGCCAATACATATGCAACACTATGCTGGGAGACAGGATGTATAGAGGCCAATACATATGAAAACACTATGCTGGGAGACAGGATGTATAGAGGCCAATACATATGAAACACTATGCTGGGAGACAGGATGTATAGAGGCCAATACATATGAAACACTATGCTGGGAGACAGGATGTATAGAGGCCAATACATATGTAACACTATGCTGGGAGACTGGATGTATAGAGGCCAATACATATGTAACACTATGCTGGGAGACTGGATGTATAGAGGCCAATACATATGTAACACTATGCTGGGAGACAGGATGTATAGAGGCCAATACATATGCAACACTATGCTGGGAGACAGGATGTATAGAGGCCAATACATATGAAAACACTATGCTGGGAGACAGGATGTATAGAGGCCAATACATATGAAACACTATGCTGGGAGACAGGATGTATAGAGGCCAATACATATGAAACACTATGCTGGGAGACAGGATGTATAGAGGCCAATACATATGTAACACTATGCTGGGAGACAGGATGTATAGAGGCCAATACATATAAAACACTATGCTAGGAGACAGGATGTATAGAGGCCAATACATATGTAACACTATGCTGGGAGACAGGATGCAATGCTTTTGGTTTGCTTTGATTTCATTGTTATTGGTAAAACAAGTACACATCGACAAAGAAACAAGACTGAACAAGAAAAACATTTCCCTTCCCACAGGACTTCCCATAGTTAGATTAGTGGTTCACAATAGCAGTCTTACTGAGTAATAAGCTGATGAAAGAGATGCTATGTTTCCTTCACTAGCCTCATGCATACCTGCTACAGACATTTCCATGTTCCTAATGTCCTTGAATGGTAGCAGCCACCGTTATTATCGTAATTGTGTAGTTACTGCAATTTTAACCAGTCCATAAGGCCCAGTGTGTAGTTACTGCCAGCAGAACCAGTCCATAAAACCCAGTGGGTAGTTACTGCCAGCAGAACCAGCCTACAAGACCCAGTGTGTAGTTACTGACATCAGAACCAGCCTACAAGACCCAGTGTGTAGTTACTGCCAGCAGAACCAGCCTACAAGACCCAGTGTGTAGTTACTGACATCAGAACCAGCCTACAAGACCCAGTGTGTAGTTACTGCCAGCAGAACCAGCCTACAAGACCCAGTGTGTAGTTACTGCCAGCAGAACCAGCCTACAAGACCCAGTGTGTAGTTACTGCCAGCAGAACCAGCATACAAGACCCAGTGTGTAGTTACTGCCAGCAGAACCAGCCTACAAGACCCAGTGTGTAGTTACTGCCAGCAGAACCAGTCCATAAGACCCACTTATAGCACACTTACAGCCATGTGGTTTATTGTGACTCATTAGTAGAGAACTCTTAATGGTTCCACTGCCATCACCGGAGGTACAGTAAGCCATTTAAAGAAAGCTCAGTCACAGCTGCAATGTAAAACTGCCTGCTTAGGGGTTGGAAGAACACATTACCAAGATATTCTGAATAATGGACAACCACTGTCACTATTACACATTTTAGCCGGCCTATGAGAGAAGGAGTTTGAAAAACCAAACATTTTAAAGTTTTTTTTGTTTTTGTTTTTACAGGCACCTATTCATATAACAACACTGACTCTGAACAGATGGCATCATGTTATAATCTGATTGATTAAAACCTTTTACTGCAGAGGGCTAAATCAGGGTCACACAGAGTGATTCTTGGTGGTCTTAAACAAATCTACTTTGAAACAAGAGTATCCACCTCACACACATGGTTATGGGCTTAATAAAATAAGACACCTGTACCATGTCAGATATAGAGTTGAAATGTTTTATATTTTGAGTTTGCATCCTAATATTACACTTTATATACATCACAGAAGACTGTTTGACATAGAAACAACAGGTTTTCTGCACGTTTTTAAAAATGTTTATTAATTATGAAATTAATTAATAACATTCCACCCATGAGGCCACTAGAGGACGATTTGGTCATTTGACTGCAGGAAAGGGGTACATAGGTTGTTAATATGTCAATATTAATCTAACATCCTGCTCTAGCTATGTGTCTCCTCTAATATTTCCTGCTCTGATGTGTCTCTTCTCCGTTCGTGTTTGGTGGTTAGACTCAAAGAAGCAAGGAAGCTTGGCACCAACCAGGCCGTCCCACTGGCTCAGTGCCGCTCTCTCTCTCTCTCTCTCTCTCTCTCTCTCTCTCTCTCTCTCTCTCTCTCTCTCTCCTCCCTCTCTCTCCTCTCCTCTCCTCTCCTCTCCTCCTCTCTCTCTCTCTTTCTCTCTCTCTCTCGCTCACTCGCTCTCTCTCCTCCCCCTCTCTCTCTCTCTCTCTTTCTCCTCTCCTCCCTCTCTCTCTGTCTCTCTCCTTCTCTCTTTACCCACCTAGAGATGAGTCAGTCTCCCACACGCCTCTCCACTCGCCAGGCTGCTCCACCAATCCACCAATCACAGGAAGTGGTGCTGCCGTAGTCACCGGGACGTCTGCGTCAGAGAGGGTTGGTGATGGAAGAGAAGTGCTCATGAAACGCAGGCAGCCCCTCCTCTCTCTTTCAGTCTCCTGCCTGACCACACTTCCTGGGGAGAAGGGAGGAGAGGGGAGGGAGGAGGAGGAGTGAAGAAGGTAGGATGAGAGAAGAGGATCAACATTCCAGACAGTATTTGTATTTATTATTGATCCCCATTAGCTGCTGGGGTCCGGAAAAATTATGGCAGTTATACAATTTTAAAAACATTACAATACATTAATTACAGAATTCACAACACGCTAAATGTGTGCCCTCAGGCCCATACTCCACTACCACATATCTACAACACAAAATCCATGTGTATGTGTGTGTATAGTGCGTATATTATCATGTGTGTGTATGCATGTGTCTGTGCCTATGTTTGTGTTTGTGTTACTTCACAGTCCCCGCTGTTCCATAAGGTGTATTTTATGTATTTTACATATAATTTTACATGCATCAGTTACCTGATGTGGAATAGAGTTCCATGTAGTCATGGAAGTACTGTGTCTATGTAGTACTGTGCGCCTCCCATAGTCTGTTCTGGACTTGAGGACTGTGAAGAGACCTCTGGTGGCATGTCTTGTTTGATATGCATGGGTGTCTGATCTGTGTGCTAGTAGTTCAAACAGGCAGCTCAGTGTTTTCAACTTGTCAATACCTGCCATGCATATTATTCATGTTAGCTCTCCGTGTACATTTAAGGGCCAGCCGGGCAGCCCTGTTCTGGGCCAATTTTAATTTTCCAGGGCCTGTAGGACCTGCCTTGTTGATAGTGTTGTTAAGAAGGTAGAGTAGTGCTTTATTATGGACAGACTTCTCCCAATCTTAGCTACTGTTATATCAATATGTTTTGACCATGACAGTTTACAGTCCAGGGTTACTCCAAGCAGTTTAGTCACCTCAACTTGCTCAATTTCCACATTATTTATTACAAGATTTAGTTCAGGTTTAGGGTTTAGTGAAGGAATTGTCTCAAATACAATGCTTTTGTTTTTTTAAATATTTAGGACTAACTTATTCCTTGCCACCCATTCTGAAACTAACTGCAGCTCTTTGTTAAGTGTTGCTGTCATTTCAGTTGCTGTAGTAGCTGACGTGTATAGTGTTGAGTCATCCACATACATAGACACACTGGCTTTATTTAAAGCCAGTGGCATGTTGTTAGGTAAGATTGAAAAAAGTAAGGGGCCTAAACAGCTGCCCTGGGGAATTCCTGATTCTATCTGGATTATGTTTGAGAGGCTTCCATTAAAGAACACCCTCTGTGTTCTGTTAGACAGGTACCTCTTTATCCACAATATAGCAGGGGGTGTACAGCCATAACACATATGTTTTTCCAGGAGCAGACTATGATTGATAATGTTAAAAGCCGCACTGAAGTCAAACAAAACAGCCCACACAATATTTTTATAATCAATTTCTCTCAGCCAATCATCAGTCATTTGTGTAAGTGCTGTGCTTGTTGAATGTCCTTCCCTATAAGCGTGCTGAAAGTCTGTTGTCAATTTGTTTACTGTAAAATAGCATTGTATCTGGTCAAGTTTTTACAAAACTTTACTAAGGGTTGGTAACAGGCTGACTGGTCGGCTATTTGAGCCAGTAAAGGAGCTTTACTATTCTTAGGTAGCGGAATGACTTTAGCTTCCCTCCAGGCCTGAGGGAACACACTTTCTAGTAGGTTTAAATTGAAGATATGGCAAATAGGAATTCAAAATGACAATTCTTGTCTTTCATAATTGGTTCAGATATACTTGGATGTGTAGAGTCAGCGTTTGTTGCTGACATGTCATGCCTAAGTTTGCTAATCTTGCCAATGAAAAAAGTATTTCACAATATCAGTCAGTTTTGAAATGAATGATCCATCTGATTCAATGAATGATGTAGCTGAGTTTGCCTTTTTTCCCCAAAAGTATGGATCCCAGCCTTCAGAATTTCGTTTTTCCTAGATATGGCTACTATACTGTGATCATGACATCCGATGGATCTGGATACTGCTTTATAGCAACTTTCTGCAGCGTTAGTAAAGATGTTATCAATAACTGTTCATGATTTCATTCCTGTGCTGTTTGTAATTACCATGGTAGAATGTCTGGTAACCTGAACCATGTTGCAGGTACTGGTTACAGTTTGAAGCTTTTTCTTGAGTGGGCAGCTTGATGAAAGCCAATCAATATTCAAATCACCCAGAAAATATACCTCTCTCTTGATATCACGTACATTATCAAGCATTTCACATGTTATCCAGATACTGACTGTCAGCACTAGGTGGTCTATAGCAGCTTCCCACCAGAATGGTCTTTAGGTGAGGCAGATGAACCTGTAGCCATATTACTTCAACAGTATTTAACATGATACCCTCTCTATGCTTTACAGAGATGTGGTTCTGAATATGTACAGCAACACCTCCACCATTGGCATTTCTATATTTTCTGTACATGTTGTAACCATGTATTGCTACCACTGTATCACCAAAGGTATTATATAAGTGAGTTTCAAAGATAGTCAGAAAAATAATGTAATCTGTTACTAGCAAATGATTGATTTAATGAACCTTGTTTAAGCTACATATGTTAACGTGGGCTATTATTTTATCTTCTGCGATGCTTGCTTGTTTTAATTGCTTTACTGGGAAGCTTAGCAGAAGTAGACATGCTCATGTTATTTATGTTAGTGCAGGGTGAGCTGCACACAGTGGACTTCCTACTAGGGCACCACCTCAGTGCTAACAGTATAATTCTGGTTAATAGACACATGATTACTGCATACAATAGCTGTAGGATCAGCAGAGGCATTCAGGGCAGTTAGAGGGACATACATTAGGTTACTTACATTGTGTCTACCAACTCCCCTGGTATAATGTACATTTGCTGAAGCATTATGACAACTCAGCGACACAATGGTAGGGATTAACTGAGCTGGTCATTGTCTCAACACAGCCTTATAATGCTGTGAAAGGATCCAGGAAGCCAAGACTAACGTTAGCAGTTTAGCTAGGTTAGCCGCTCTTTCAAGCAGACTTTAACCTGTCAGTTAAGCAGGATTCCAGGACAACAAACAGCGGTCCTATATACGCACTACTGTAATAGCTCTTGATGAGTTATATACTGTTATTCCGACTTTCCTTGCAGAGTTTCTCCCTTATATCCTGCTAGAATTAATGGGTTCAGAGACTGTACTGTACATAATGATGCTAGAATTAATGGGTTCAGAGACTGTACTGTACATAATGATGCTAGAATTAATGGGTTCAGAGACTGTACTGTACATAATGATGCTAGTAAGACTCTCACACCTGCAGCATTTCAGAGGATCTTACACTGCTCAACACAATACCAAATCACAGTGTCCCTGGCAGCGGTGTGATCTTGCCCTGTATCAAACAGCTACGTAAAACAGAGGTTGAGAGGTGAGTGCCGTTGTGATTATGTTAACAGTGTTTGGTAATACAAACCTTTCTGTAGTGGTGGTTAATAAAACAATGGACTCAAACTATTGTCCGCTTCATTACGTTGTTGTTTGAGGAGGAGTTTCCAGTCAATAAGCACTGTATGATTTAATCACTATGAAAACCACTTCTGTGGATAATTCATTATTATGCTAAATTTAACTCAGAGAGGGGGGGGGGGGGGGAGAGGGGGAGGAAGAGGGGGAGGCAGAGGAGGGAGGGAGGAAGGGAAGAGGGGGAGGAAGAGGAGAGGGGGAGGAAGAGGAGGAGGCAGGGGAGGGAGGGAGGCCCTTGAGGAAAACATACCATTGAGGAACTCTGAAACTTACTTAGATTTGTCTTAGGAATTTCAATCAGAAACAAATGCTTGCCTGTCCATCAAATAGGATCCACAGCAAGAAAGAGCATGTAGCCTCCTTTATCTTGATCCAGCACTTATAATACAGCGTTGCAATAAATATACATGTCATTGTTGGAAACAAGAAGCCTCTGCTAATATTAAAACAGAAGAGCGAATAAAGTTTCAGTGATTTACAATCAGATTTAGAAACTAGATATTTCTAATGTAATACAATGCTTCTACTGTAATAAGATGTTTCTACTGTAATACAATGCTTCTACTGTAATAAGATGCTTCTACTGTAATAAGATGTTTCTACTGTAATACAATGTTTCTACTGTAATAAGATGTTTATACTGTAATACAATGTTTCTACTGTAATAAGAAGTTTCTACAGTAATACAATGTTTCTACTGTAATAAGATGTTTCTACTGTAATAAAATGTTTCTACTGTAATAAGATGTTTCTACTGTAATAAGATGTTTCTACTGTAATACAATGTTTCTACTGTAATAAGATGTTTCTACTGTAATACAATGTTTCTACTGTAAAAATATATTTATACTGTAATAAGATATTTATACTGTAATACAATGTTTCTACTGTAATAAGACGTTTCTACTGTAATACAATGTTTCTACTGTAATACAATATTTCTACTGTAATAAGATGTTTCTACTGTAATACAATGTTTCTACTGTAATACAATGTTTCTACTGTAATAAGATGTTTCTACTGTAATACGATGTTTCTACTGTAATACAATGTTTCTACTGTAATACGATGCTTCTACTGTAATAAGATGTTTCTACTGTAATACAATGTTTCTACTGTAATACAATGTTTCTACTATAACACGATATTTCTACTGTAATACAATGTTTCTACTGTAATAAGATGTTTCTACTGTAATACAATGTTTCTACTGTAATAACATGTTTCTACTGTAATACAATGTTTCTACTGTAATAAGATGTTTCATCTGTAATACAATGTTTCTACTGTAATAAGATGTTTCTACTGTAATAAGATGTTTCTACTGTAATAAGATGTTTCAGCTGTAATAAGATGTTTCTACTGTAATAACATATTTCTACTTTGATAACATATTTCTACTGTAATAAGATGTTTCTACTGTAATAAGATGTTTCAGCTGTAATAAGATGTTTCAGCTGTAATAAGATGTTTCTATTGTAATAAGATGTTTCAGCTGTAATAAGATGTTTCAGCTGTAATACGATGTTTCTACTAAAATACGATGTTTCTACTGTAATACGATGTTTCAGCTGTAATAACATGTTTCAGCTGTAATACAATGTTTCTACTGTAATATGATGTTTCTACTGTAATACGATGTTTCTACTGTAATAAGATGTTTATACTGTAATACAATGTTTCTACTGTAATAAGAAGTTTCTACAGTAATACAATGTTTCTACTGTAATAAGATGTTTCTACTGTAATAAAATGTTTCTACTGTAATAGCACTTATAATACAGCGTTGCAATAAATATACATGTCATTGTTGGAAACAAGAAGCCTCTGCTAATATTAAAACAGAAGAGCGAATAAAGTTTCAGTGATTTACAATCAGATTTAGAAACTAGATATTTCTAATGTAATACAATGCTTCTACTGTAATAAGATGTTTCTACTGTAATACAATGCTTCTACTGTAATAAGATGCTTCTACTGTAATAAGATGTTTCTACTGTAATACAATGTTTCTACTGTAATAAGATGTTTATACTGTAATACAATGTTTCTACTGTAATAAGAAGTTTCTACAGTAATACAATGTTTCTACTGTAATAAGATGTTTCTACTGTAATAAAATGTTTCTACTGTAATAAGATGTTTCTACTGTAATACAATATGTCTACTGTAATAAGACGTTTCTACTGTAATACAATGTTTCTACTGTAATACAATATTTCTACTGTAATACGATGTTTCTACTGTAATACAATGTTTCTACTGTAATACAATGTTTCTACTGTAATAAGATGTTTCTACTGTAATAAGATGTTTCTACTGTAATACAATGTTTCTACTGTAATACGATGCTTCTACTGTAATAAGATGTTTCTACTGTAATACAATGTTTCTACTGTAATACAATGTTTCTACTATAACACGATATTTCTACTGTAATAACATGTTTCTACTGTAATACAATGTTTCTACTGTAATACAATGTTTCTACTGTAATAACATGTTTCTACTGTAATACAATGTTTCTACTGTAATAAGATGTTTCATCTGTAATACAATGTTTCCACTGTAATAAGATGTTTCTACTGTAATAAGATGTTTCTACTGTAATAAGATGTTTCAGCTGTAATAAGATGTTTCTACTGTAATAACATATTTCTACTTTGATAACATATTTCTACTGTAATAAGATGTTTCTACTGTAATAAGATGTTTCAGCTGTAATAAGATGTTTCAGCTGTAATAAGATGTTTCTATTGTAATAAGATGTTTCAGCTGTAATAAGATGTTTCAGCTGTAATACGATGTTTCTACTAAAATACGATGTTTCTACTGTAATACGATGTTTCAGCTGTAATAACATGTTTCAGCTGTAATACAATGTTTCTACTGTAATATGATGTTTCTACTGTAATACGATGTTTCAGCTGTAATAAGATGTTTCAGCTGTAATAAGATGTTTCAGCTGTAATACGATGTTTCTACTGTAATACGATGTTTCTACTGTAATAAGATGTTTCAGCTGTAATATGATGTTTTTACTGTAATACGATGTTTCTACTGTAATACGATGTTTTTACTGTAATAAGATGTTTCAGCTGTAATACAATGTTTCTACTGTAATAAGATGTTTCAGCTGTAATACAATGTTTCAGCTGTAATAAGATTTTCAGCTGTAATACGATGTTTCAGCTGTAATAAGATGTTTCAGCTGTAATACAATGTTTCTACTGTAATAAGATGTTTCAGCTGTAATAAGATGTTTCAGCTGTAATACGATGTTTCTACTGTAATAAGATGTTTCAGCTGTAATAAGATGTTTATACTGTAATACAATGTTTCTACTGTAATAAGAAGTTTCTACAGTAATACAATGTTTCTACTGTAATAAGATGTTTCTACTGTAATAAAATGTTTCTACTGTAATAAGATGTTTCTACTGTAATACAATATGTCTACTGTAATAAGACGTTTCTACTGTAATACAATGTTTCTACTGTAATACAATATTTATACTGTAATAAGATGTTTCTACTGTAATACAATGTTTCTACTGTAATACAATGTTTCTACTGTAATAAGATGTTTCTACTGTAATAAGATGTTTCTACTGTAATACAATGTTTCTACTGTAATACGATGCTTCTACTGTAATAAGATGTTTCTACTGTAATACAATGTTTCTACTGTAATACAATGTTTCTACTATAACACGATATTTCTACTGTAATAACATGTTTCTACTGTAATACAATGTTTCTACTGTAATACAATGTTTCTACTGTAATAACATGTTTCTACTGTAATACAATGTTTCTACTGTAATAAGATGTTTCATCTGTAATACAATGTTTCTACTGTAATAAGATGTTTCTACTGTAATAAGATGTTTCTACTGTAATAAGATGTTTCAGCTGTAATAAGATGTTTCTACTGTAATAACATATTTCTACTTTGATAACATATTTCTACTGTAATAAGATGTTTCTACTGTAATAAGATGTTTCAGCTGTAATAAGATGTTTCAGCTGTAATAAGATGTTTCTATTGTAATAAGATGTTTCAGCTGTAATAAGATGTTTCAGCTGTAATACGATGTTTCTACTAAAATACGATGTTTCTACTGTAATACGATGTTTCAGCTGTAATAACATGTTTCAGCTGTAATACAATGTTTCTACTGTAATATGATGTTTCTACTGTAATACGATGTTTCAGCTGTAATAAGATGTTTCAGCTGTAATAAGATGTTTCAGCTGTAATACGATGTTTCTACTGTAATACGATGTTTCTACTGTAATAAGATGTTTCAGCTGTAATATGATGTTTTTACTGTAATACGATGTTTCTACTGCAATACGATGTTTTTACTGTAATAAGATGTTTCAGCTGTAATACAATGTTTCTACTGTAATAAGATGTTTCAGCTGTAATACAATGTTTCAGCTGTAATAAGATTTTCAGCTGTAATACGATGTTTCAGCTGTAATAAGATGTTTCAGCTGTAATACGAATCTACTGTAATACGATGTTTCAGCTGTAATAAGATGTTTCAGCTGTAATACAATGTTTCTACTGTAATAAGATGTTTCAGCTGTAATAAGATGTTTCAGCTGTAATAAGATGTTTCAGCTGTAATACGATGTTTCTACTGTAATAAGATGTTTCAGCTGTAATAAGATGTTTCAGCTGTAATACGATGTTTCTACTGTAATACAATGTTTCTACTGTAATAAGATGTTTCAGCTGTAATAAGATGTTTCAGCTGTAATACGATGTTTCTACTGTAATACGATGTTTCTACTGTAATAAGATGTTTCAGCTGTAATAAGATGTTTCAGCTGTAATACAATGTTTCTACTGTAATACGATGTTTCAGCTGTAATAAGATGTTTCAGCTGTAATACGAATCTACTGTAATACGATGTTTCAGCTGTAATAAGATGTTTCAGCTGTAATACAATGTTTCTACTGTAATAAGATGTTTCAGCTGTAATAAGATGTTTCAGCTGTAATACGATGTTTCTACTGTAATAAGATGTTTCAGCTGTAATAAGATGTTTCAGCTGTAATACGATGTTTCTACTGTAATACAATGTTTCTACTGTAATAAGATGTTTCAGCTGTAATAAGATGTTTCAGCTGTAATACGATGTTTCTACTGTAATACGATGTTTCTACTGTAATAAGATGTTTCAGCTGTAATAAGATGTTTCAGCTGTAATACAATGTTTCTACTGTAATACGATGTTTCTACTGTAATAAGATGTTTCAGGTGTAATAAGATGTTTCTACTGTAATAAGATGTTTCAGGTGTAATAAGATGTTTCAGCTGTAATACAATGTTTCTACTGTAATAAGATGTTTCAGCTGTAATAAGATGTTTCAGTTGTAATGAGATGTTTCAGCTGTAATATGATGTTTCAGTTGTAATGAGATGTTTCAGCTGTAATATGATGTTTCTACTGTAATAAGATGTTTCAGCTGTAATGAGATGTTTCAGCTGTAATATGATGTTTCTACTGTAATAAGATGTTTCAGCTGTAATACAATGTTTCTACTGTAATAAGATGTTTCAGCTGTAATAAGATGTTTCAGTTGTAATAAGATGTTTCAGCTGTAATACGATGTTTCTACTGTAATACAATGTTTCTACTGTAATAAGATGTTTCAGCTGTAATAAGATGTTTCAGCTGTAATACGATGTTTCTACTGTAATACGATGTTTCTACTGTAATAAGATGTTTCAGCTGTAATAAGATGTTTCAGCTGTAATACAATGTTTCTACTGTAATACGATGTTTCTACTGTAATAAGATGTTTCAGGTGTAATAAGATGTTTCTACTGTAATAAGATGTTTCAGGTGTAATAAGATGTTTCAGCTGTAATACAATGTTTCTACTGTAATACGATGTTTCTACTGTAATAAGATGTTTCAGCTGTAATACAATGTTTCTACTGTAATAAGATGTTTCAGCTGTAATAAGATGTTTCAGTTGTAATGAGATGTTTCAGCTGTAATATGATGTTTCAGTTGTAATGAGATGTTTCAGCTGTAATATGATGTTTCTACTGTAATAAGATGTTTCAGCTGTAATGAGATGTTTCAGCTGTAATATGATGTTTCTACTGTAATAAGATGTTTCAGCTGTAATACAATGTTTCTACTGTAATAAGATGTTTCAGCTGTAATAAGATGTTTCAGTTGTAATGAGATGTTTCGGCTGTAATATGATGTTTCTACTGTAATAAGATGTTTCAGCTGTAATACAATGTTTCTACTGTAATAAGATGTTTCAGTTGTAATGAGATGTTTCAGCTGTAATATGATGTTTCTACTGTAATAAGATGTTTCAGCTGTAATAAGATGTTTCAGCTGTAATATGATGTTTCTACTGTAATAAGATGTTTCAGCTGTAATAAGATGTTTCAGCTGTAATACGTGGAGCTGACAGGAACCTGCTGTGCTCACAGTGCTCTCCTCCTCCTTATTCTTTATCCATTTATCCAAAACACTACAGGAGAAGCATCATATTTAGGCCTGAGCTTTGTCAGAACATAAATAGTCGTTGGCACATTGTCACTCGATGTAATAAGTTAACCATTTCATTTCCTGTGCTGACAAAAGACAAGACGAGATTATCTCCTGTCCACACAGCATGACACCTCAGTTAGGTATTCAGGCTGAGGAGAGCGGTGTGTGTGTGTGTGTGTGTGTGTGTGTGAGGCTTGAATCTGATCCATGCTTCACAGTGAGATCTGTTTCCGCGCCAGGCATATGAATCATAGTGATCTGTGGGCAGCCCAGTAGATCCTGAAAGGGCTGCTTCACGGTGAGATCTGTTTCCAAGCCAGGCGTATGAATCATGGTGATATGTGGGCTGCCCAGTTGTGGATGTTGAATAACTAGCTACAGTGTTTGCAGGCCCAGAAGGGAGGTATTTCTAATATCTATTCCCAGGGCATGCGTGTGTGTGTGTTTGTGTGTGTGTGTGTTTGTGTGTAAAGGGAACATGCGTGTCTGTGTGTGTTTGTGTGTAAAGAAAACATTTGTGTGTGTGTGTGTGTGTTTGTGTGTAAAGGGTGCCTGACTGGGCTGGCTTGGCTGGCTGGGTTCACCAGGCTCACTGGGCTAGTTGGGCTCACTGGGCTGGCTGGGTTCACTAGGCTCACTGGGCTAGTTGGGCTCACTGGGCTGGCTGGGTTCACTAGGCTCACTGGGCTAGTTGGGCTCACTGGGCTGGCTGGGTTCACTAGGCTCACTGGGCTAGTTGGGCTCACTGGGCTGGCTGGACTGGCTGGGCTCACTGGGCTGGCTGGGCTCACTGGGCTGGCTGGACTGGCTGGGCTCACTGGGCTGGCTGGGTTCACTGGGCTGGCTGGGTTCACTGGGCTGGCTGGGTTCACTGGGCTGGCTGGGTTCACTGGGCTGGCTGGGCTCACTGGGCTGGCTGGGTTCACTGGGCTGGCTGGGTTCACTGGGCTGGCTGGGTTCACTGGGCTAGTTGGGCTCACTGGGCTGGCTGGGTTCACTAGGCTCACTGGGCTAGTTGGGCTCACTGGGCTGGCTGGACTGGCTGGGCTCACTGGGCTGGCTGGGCTCACTGGGCTGGCTGGACTGGCTGGGCTCACTGGGCTGGCTGGGTTCACTGGGCTGGCTGGGTTCACTGGGCTGGCTGGGTTCACTGGGCTGGCTGGGTTCACTGGGCTGGCTGGGCTCACTGGGCTGGCTGGGTTCACTGGGCTGGCTGGGTTCACTGGGCTAGTTGGGCTCACTGGGCTGGCTGGGTTCACTAGGCTCACTGGGCTAGTTGGGCTCACTGGGCTGGCTGGACTGGCTGGGCTCATTGGGCTGGCTGGGCTCACTGGGCTGGCTGGGTTCACTGGGCTGGCTGGGTTCACTGGGCTGGCTGGGTTCACTGGGCTGGCTGGGTTCACTGGGCTGGCTGGGCTCACTGGGCTGGCTGGGCTCACTGGGCTGGCTGGGTTCACTGGGCTGGCTGGGCTCACTGGGCTGGCTGGGTTCACTGGGCTGGCTGGGTTCACTGGGCTGGCTGGGCTCACTGGGCTGGCTGGGCTCACTGGGCTGGCTGGGCTCACTGGGCTGGCTGGGTTCACTGGGCTGGCTGGGCTCACTGGGCTGGCTGGGTTCACTGGGCTGGCTGGGTTCACTGGGCTGGCTGGGTTCACTGGGCTGGCTGGGCTCACTGGGCTGGCTGACTGACTTCATCTTGTCACTGAGATTTGACTGCTTTCGTAAAGGACAGTACAGGACAAGAACCATCTTTCTGCTTTATTAAGACATTTCTCCAGAGAGGACCAACTGTATGAGCGAGACAGAGAGAGATAGACAGAGAGAGACAAACACAGCTCCACTGGGAGAAAGGAAGATGACGTCTTCAGCGGCCAGGCTCCGGGTTAAAGTTATATCCAGGGGTGAGGAGTCAAATGAGCCATGCTAGTTGAAAGGGTTGGAAGGGTTAGGGCTAGTCCTTAGCCAAATCAGCATCTCCCTCTACTGAACTCCAGGATTTTTTTTTCCAAGTGTGCCCAAAATGTGTTCTACCAAATCTGTACACACGGCACTGAGCCATTTAAATATTGATTGCTAGGCTAAATCTCAAGGCTGTTTATATGTTTCTATTGGAATAAAACTGCATAATGTCCATTAATTTCTGCTACAGACAAGTGATGAAAAAAAAAGGGAGGTTCTATTTGTATTGGAAATTGGTGAGCTAATCATCTCCACAGTTTATGTCATATGGCTTTAATCAATCCCTCTCTCTGTTTGTTTGGAGAAGGATCCACATTGGCCAAACCGTTTCTAAGGAGATGATGTCACACTGACGGGGGGGGGGGGGGGGGGGACTCTCTACTGTGGATTAAAGCCACAC
>CM042390.1:41518209-41625146 GCA_023634145.1 Thymallus thymallus | reverse complement strand
TTTCCTTAAGTTTGGGTCAGTCACAGTGGTCAGGTATTCTGCTACTGTGTACTCTCTGTTTAGGGCCAAATAGCATTCTAGTCTGCTCTGTTTTTTTGTTAGTGTTGTAGCGTGGCCACATAAGGGAAAGGTTATAAATAAGGCTAGTGTCATATAACTATGTATGTCGTGGCACTTTATGTCTTACCTTGTCAGCTTTTCCCTGTATGCTGTATATGCCTCTACTATTGGGTATTGGGATCCTCATTATTGTTCACGCGATATCTGTGCCGTGAATTCGTATCACGTGGGGTTTGTCCTGTAAACAGAAATTACTTTAGTTTTGATATAAAAAGAACCGGGAAGCTGGTCATCGGGAGAAGTTCTTCTCATTCACAAACCTGCGGGGTTTATGTGGATTATCTCGTGGATGACTGTCTGGGAAGCGCCGTGTCGCCGCTCCTCCTGGGAGTATTGCAGTGGCTCGTTGCCAGGATTACTTTATTCGGAGGACTTTGGACAGTTTCCACTCCATTGATCACGCTCACGGACTTGACATTATTGCCGGTGAGGCTGATCCTACATTTGTATATACACACTGGGATTATCAGACTCTTCTAGAACAAACAACACACACACCCACATACACGTAATCACACCAACTGTTTGTATTATCTATGGAGGGATAGGGATTTGTTATTTATATTCATCAAAGTTGTGAATACACTGAGGTGATTTGCTAAACTTGTCTTTTGGTGTTTTGAGTGATCTCTTAATAATCTGTTATTTGTATGGGGACTAGGCAATGTGAACAGGCGATCTAATTTATAGTGTGCACCCAGTTGGCCAGTGCTCTCTCTCTCTCTCTCTCTCTCTCCCTCTCTCTCTCTCTCTCTCTCTCTCTCTCTCTCTCTCTCTCTCTCTCTCTCTCTCTCCCTCTCTCTCTCTCTCTCTCTCTCTCTCTCTCTCTCTCTCCCTCTCTCTCTCTCTCTCTCTCTCTCTCTCTCTCCCTCTCTCTCTCTCTCTCTCTCTCCCTCTCTCTCTCCTCTCTCTGTCTCTCTCTCTCTCTCTCTCTCTCTCTCTCTCTCTCTCTCTCTCTCTCTCTCTCTCTCTCTCTCTCTCTCTCTCTCTCTCTCTCTCTCTCTCTCTCTCTCACTCTCTCCATAGTACAGAGGAGGACCGTGCACTCTCTCTCTCTCCACAGCACACAGGAAGGCAGTGCTCCATGTCTCTCCACAGTACAAAGGACAGTTATCTCTTTCCACAGTACAGAGGGGGGCAGTGCTCTCTCTCTCTCTCGCTCTCTCTCTAAACAGAACAGAGGAGGACAGTGCTCTCTCTCTCTCTCCACAGTACATAGAAAGAGAGTGCTCTCTTTCTTTCGCTATCTCTCTGTCTCACTGTACAGAGGATAACAGTTTTCTCTCTTCCACAGCAGAGAGGAGGACAGTCCTCTCTCTCTCTCCACAGTACAGAGGAGGACAGTGCTGGCTCTCTCTCCACAGCAGAGAGGAGGACAGTGCTGGCTCTCTTTCTCTCTCTCTCTCTACAGCACAGCGGAGGACAGTGCTCTTTATATCTCCACTGCACATAGTAGGACAGTGTTCTCTCTCTCTCTCCACAGTAAAGAGGAGGACAGTGTTCTATCTATCTATCTATCTATCTATCTATCTATCTATCTATCTATCTATCTATCTATCTATCTATCTATCTATCTATCTATCTATCTATCTATCTATCTATCTATCTATCTATCTATCTATCTATCTATCTATCTATCTCTCTCTCTCTCTCTCTCTCTCTCTCTCTCTCTCTCTCTCTCTCTCTCTCTCTCTCTCTGTCCCTCTCTCTCTCTCTCTCTCTCTCTCACATCACAGAATAGGACAGTGCTCTCTCTTTCCACAGCACAGAGGGAGACATTGCTCTCTCTCTCTCTCCACAGCACAGAGGAGGACAGCGCTCTCTCTCTCTCTCCACAGCACAGAGAAGGACAGTGCTCTCTTTCTCTCTCCACATCACAGAGGAGGACAGTTGTCTTTCTCTCTCTCCACAACACAGAGGAGGACAGTGTTCTCTCTCTCTCTCAACAGCACATAGGATGACAGTGCTCTCTCTCCACAGCACAGAGGAGGACAGTGCTCTCTTTCTCTTCACAGCACAGAGGGCAGTACTCTCTCTCTCTCTACAGTACAGAGGAATACAGTGCTCTCTTTCTCTCTCCACAGCACAGAGGAGGACAGTGCTCTCTCTCTCTCTCTCTCCACAGCACAGAGGAGGACAGTGCTCTCTCTCTCTCTCTCTCTCTCTCTCTCTCTATCCACAACACAGAGGAGGACAGTGCTCTCTCTCTTTCTCCACAGCACAGAGGACTCATATTACTCCCGTGCTAGCCTCTCTACACTGGCTTCCTGTTAAGGCTAGGCCTGATTTCAAGGTAGCCTACAAAGCATTAAATGGACTTGCTCCTACCTTTCTCTCCGATTTGGTCCTGCCGTACATACCTACACCTACGCAGGCCTCCTTATAGTCCCTAGAACAGCTGGTCTGCCTATCCACGTGAGAGACGCAGACTCTGTCTCGACCTTTAAGTCTTTACTGACTTAGCCTAGTGGTTAAAGTGTTGGGCCAGTAACCAAAAGGTCACTGGTTCGAATACCGGTGAAAAACCTGTCGATGTGCCCTTGAACAAGACACTTAACCCTAATTGGCTCCAGGGGCACTGTACTACTATGGCTGACCATGTAGAACAATGTAGGCTGTCATTATAAATAATAATTTGTTCTTAACTGACTTGCCTAGGTGAATAAATGTTAAATATCAAAATGAATTCAGTAGGTTATGACTGAGTGTAGTCTGGCCCAGGGGTGAGAAGGTGAACGGTAGGGCACTGGGGTGACAAACGGCCCTTGCCGGCTCCCCTCTCTCCACTGGGAATCTCTGCCTCTGACCCTATTATGGGGGCTGAGTCACTGGCTTACTAGTGCTCTTCCATGCTGTCCCTAGGAGGGGTGTGTCACGTCGTGCCAGACTATGTTCGCTATATACGACTTGAGTGGGTTGAGTCACTGACGTGATCTTCCTGTCCAGTTTTGCCCCCTTCGGGCTTGTAGGTTGGGAAGCGGTTTTGTCATCTGTAAAAAGAACAAGTTACTCCAAATGAGCGCTATTAGGACAGAGAGGGTTTGCATGTCGGCTCAACATTAAGAGAGGAAAAATAACGAAAAACGAGGAGTAAGAGCTGTGATAGACGCTAATTTAACAAACCAAAGAGTACCTTACTATCTGCTCTCTCTCTCTCCACAGCTCACAGGATGACAGTGCTCTCTCTCTCTCCACAGCTCACAGGATGACAGTGCTCTCTCTCTCACTCCACAGCTCACAGGATGACAGTGCTCTCTCTCTCACTCCACAGCTCACAGGAGAACAGTGCTCTCTCTCTCTCCACAGCTCACAGGATGACAGTGCTCTCTCTCACTCCACAGCTCACAAGATGACAGTGATCTCTCTCTCACTCCACAGCTCACAGGATGACAGTGCTCTCTCTCTCACTCCACAGCTCACAGGAGAACAGTGCTCTCTCTCTCTCCACAGCTCACAGGATGACAGTGCTCTCTCTCACTCCACAGCTCACAGGATGACAGTGCTCTCTCTCTCACTCCACAGCTCACAGGATGACAGTGCTCTCTCTCTCACTCCACAGCTCACAGGAGAACAGTGCTCTCTCTCTCTCCACAGCTCACAGGATGACAGTGCTCTCTCTCACTCCACAGCTCACAAGATGACAGTGCTCTCTCTCTCACTCCACAGCTCACAGGATGACAGTGCTCTCTCTCTCACTCCACAGCTCACAGGAGAACAGTGCTCTCTCTCTCTCCACAGCTCACAGGATGACAGTGCTCTCTCTCACTCCACAGCTCACAAGATGACAGTGCTCTCTCTCTCACTCCACAGCTCACAGGATGACAGTGCTCTCTCTCTCACTCCACAGCTCACAGGAGAACAGTGCTCTCTCTCTCTCCACAGCTCACAGGAGAACAGTGCTCTCTCTCTCTCCACAGCTCACAGGATGACAGTGCTCTCTCTCACTCCACAGCTCACAGGATGACAGTGCTCTCTCTCTCTCCACAGCTCACAGGATGACAGTGCTCTCTCTCTCTCCACAGCTCACAGGATGACAGTGATCTCTCTCTCACTCCACAGCTCACAGGATGACAGTGCTCTCTCTCTCACTCCACAGCTCACAGGATGACAGTGCTCTCTCTCTCACTCCACAGCTCACAGGATGACAGTGCTCTCTCTCTCTCCACAGCTCACAGGATGACAGTGCTCTCTCTCTCTCCACAGCTCACAGGATGACAGTGATCTCTCTCTCACTCCACAGCTCACAGGATGACAGTGCTCTCTCTCTCACTCCACAGCTCACAGGATGACAGTGCTCTCTCTCTCTCCACAGCTCACAGGATGACAGTGTTCTCTCTCTCTCCACAGCTCACAAGATGACAGTGCTCTCTCTCTCTCTCTCTCTCTCTCCACAGCTCATAGGATGATGGTACTTTCTCTCTCTCTCCACAGATGACAGTGCTCTCTCTCACTCTCTCCACAGATGACAGGATGAAAGTGATCTCTCTCTCTCCACAGCTCACAGGATGACAGTGCTCTCTCTCTCTCTCTCTCTCTCTCTCTCTACAGCTCACAGGAGAACAGTGCTCTCTCTCTCTCCTCAGATGACAGGATGACAGTGCCCTCTCTCTCTCTCTACAGCTCACAGGAGAACAGTGCTCTCTCTCTCTCCTCAGATGACAGGATGACAGTGCCCTCTCTCTCTCTCTACAGCTCACAGGAGAACAGTGCTCTCTCTCTCTCCACAGATGACAGGATGACAGTGCCCTCTTTCTCTCTCCACAGCTCACAGGATGACAGTGCCCTCTCTCTCTCTCTACAGCTCACAGGAGAACAGTGCTCTCTCTCTCTCCACAGATGACAGGATGACAGTGCTCTCTTTCTCTCTCCACAGCTCACAGGATGACAGTGCTCTCTCTCTCTCCACAGATGACAGGATGACAGTGCTCTCTTTCTCTCTCCACAGCTCACAGGATGACAGTGCTCTCTCTCTCTCACTCCACAGCTCACAGGATGACAGTGCTCTCTCTCACTCCACAGCTCACAGGATGACAGTGCTCTCTCTCACTCCACAGCTCACAGGATGGCAGTGCTCTCTCTCTCTCCACAGATGACAGGATGACAGTGCTCTCTCTCTCTCCACAGCTCACAGGATGACAGTGCTCTCTCTATCTCTCTCTCTCTCTCTCTCCACAGATGACAGTGCTCTCTCTCTCCACAGATGACAGGATGACAGTGCTCTCTCTCTCTCCACAGATGACAGTGCTCTCTCTCCACAGATGAGAGTGCTCTCTCTCTCTCTCCACAGATGACAGGATAACAGTGCTCTCTCTCTCTCCACAGATGACAGTGCTCTCTCTCTCCACAGATGACAGTGCTCTCTCTCTCCACAGATGACAATGCTCTCTCTCGCTCTCTCCACATATGACAGTGCTCTCTCTCTCTCTCTCTCTCTCCACAGATGACAGTACTCTCTCTCTCCACAGATTACATTGCTCTCTCTCTCCACAGATGGCAGTGCTCTCTCTCTCTCCACAGATGACAGTGCTCTCTCTCTCTATCCACAGATGACAGGATGACAGTGCTCTCTCTCTCTATCCACAGATGACAGGATGACAGTGCTCTCTCTCTCTCCACAGCTCACAGGATGACAGTGCTCTCTCTCTCTCTCTCTCTCTCTCTCCACAGATGACAGTGCTCTCTCTCTCCACAGATGACAGGATGACAGTGCTCTCTCTCTCTCCACAGATGACAGTGCTCTCTCTCCACAGATGAGAGTGCTCTCTCTCTCTCTCCACAGATGACAGGATAACAGTGCTCTCTCTCTCTCCACAGATGACAGTGCTCTCTCTCTCCACAGATGACAGTGCTCTCTCTCTCCACAGATGACAATGCTCTCTCTCGCTCTCTCCACATATGACAGTGCTCTCTCTCTCTCTCTCTCTCTCCACAGATGACAGTACTCTCTCTCTCCACAGATTACATTGCTCTCTCTCTCCACAGATGGCAGTGCTCTCTCTCTCTCCACAGATGACAGTGCTCTCTCTCTCTATCCACAGATGACAGGATGACAGTGCTCTCTCTCTCTATCCACAGATGACAGGATGACAGTGCTCTCTCTCTCTATCCACAGATGACAGGATGACAGTGCTCTCTCTCTCTCTCCACAGATGACAGGATGACAGTGCTCTCTCTCTCTATCCACAGATGACAGGATGACAGTGCTCTCTCTCTCTCTCCACAGATGACAATGCTGCACAATTAAAGAAAGATAAAGAAGGAAGGAGGATCAAGAGAAATAGGGGTTTTGGAATAGAATGTTGTTTTCCTCTGGAGCTAGATGACCTCATTGAGTTCTAATTCAATTCAGGATAAATCTTATAATTAGAACATTCCTTATAGCGGATTACATTACCTAAAGAGGGGAAGCGGTTTTGTCATCTGTAAAAAGAACAAGTTACTCCAAATGAGCGCTATTAGGACAGAGAGGGTTTGCATGTCGGCTCAACATTAAGAGAGGAAAAATAACGAAAAACGAGGAGTAAGAGCTGTGATAGACGCTAATTTAACAAACCAAAGAGTACCTTACTATCTGCTCTCTCTCTCTCCACAGCTCACAGGATGACAGTGCTCTCTCTCTCTCCACAGCTCACAGGATGACAGTGCTCTCTCTCTCACTCCACAGCTCACAGGATGACAGTGCTCTCTCTCTCACTCCACAGCTCACAGGATGACAGTGCTCTCTCTCACTCCACAGCTCACAGGATGACAGTGCTCTCTCTCTCTCCACAGCTCACAGGATGACAGTGATCTCTCTCTCACTCCACAGCTCACAGGATGACACTGCTATCTCTCTCTCCACAGCTCACAGGATGACAGTGCTCTCTCTCTCTCCACAGCTCACAGGATGACACTGCTATCTCTCTCACTCCACAGCTCACAGGATGACAGTGCTATCTCTCTCTCCACAGCTCACAGGATGACACTGCTATCTCTCTCTCCACAGCTCACAGGATGACACTGCTATCTCTCTCTCCACAGCTCACAGGATGAAACTGCTCTCTCTCTCTCCACAGCTCACAGGATGACACTGCTCTCTCTCACTCCACAGCTCACAGGATGACAGTGCTCTCTCTCTCTCCACAGCTCACAGGATGACAGTGCTCTCTCTCTCACTCCACAGCTCACAGGATGACAGTGCTCTCTCTCTCACTCCACAGCTCACAGGATGACAGTGCTCTCTCTCACTCCACAGCTCACAGGATGACAGTGCTCTCTCTCTCTCCACAGCTCACAGGATGACAGTGATCTCTCTCTCACTCCACAGCTCACAGGATGACACTGCTATCTCTCTCTCCACAGCTCACAGGATGACAGTGCTCTCTCTCTCTCCACAGCTCACAGGATGACACTGCTATCTCTCTCACTCCACAGCTCACAGGATGACAGTGCTATCTCTCTCTCCACAGCTCACAGGATGACACTGCTATCTCTCTCTCCACAGCTCACAGGATGACACTGCTATCTCTCTCTCCACAGCTCACAGGATGAAACTGCTCTCTCTCTCTCCACAGCTCACAGGATGACACTGCTCTCTCTCACTCCACAGCTCACAGGATGACAGTGCTCTCTCTCTCTCCACAGCTCACAGGATGACAGTGCTCTCTCTCTCTCCACAGCTCACAGGATGACAGTGCTCCCTCTCTCTCCACAGCTCACAGGATGACAGTGCTCTCTCTCACTCCACAGCTCACAGGATGACAGTGCTCTCTCTCACTCCACAGCTCACAGGATGACAGTGCTCTCTCTCTCCACAGCTCACAGGATGACAGTGCTCTCTCTCTCTCCACAGCTCACAGGATGACAGTGATCTCTCTCTCACTCCACAGCTCACAGGATGACAGTGCTCTCTCTCTCACTCCACAGCTCACAGGATGACAGTGCTCTCTCTCTCTCCACAGCTCACAGGATGACAGTGCTCTCTCTCTCTCCACAGCTCACAGGATGACAGTGCTCTCTCTCTCTCTCTCCACAGCTCACAGGATGATGGTACTTTCTCTCTCTCTCCACAGCTCACAGGATGACACTGCTATCTCTCTCTCTCCACAGATGACAGTGCTCTCTCTCACTCTCTATAGCTTACAGGAGAACAGTGCTCTCTCTCTCTCCACAGATGACAGGATGACAGTGCCCTCTCTCTCTCTCCACAGCTCACAGGATGACAGTGCTCTCTCTCTCTCCACAGATGACAGGATGACAGTGCTCTCTTTCTCTCTACACAGCTCACAGGATGACACTGCTATCTCTCGCTCTCTCCACAGATGACATATTACATTATTAAGCGTACTGTGTGTGTACACTCGTCCACTCCTGGCCTAATGTATTACAGTACCTGATTATAGTACCTGATTTGATTCTATTTGACCCTAGGAGAAACCACCCAATCATGGCCTGGAGTCAGAGGAGTGATTCTATTTGACCCTAGGAGAAACCAACCAATCATGGCCTGGAGTCAGAGGAGTGGTTCTATTTGACCCTAGGAGAAACCAACCAATCATGGCCTGGAGTCAGAGGAGTGATTCTATTTGACCCTAGGAGCAACCAACCAGTTATGGCCTGCAGTCAGAGGAGTGAATCTATTTTACCCTAGGAGAAACCAACCAATCATGGCCTGCAGTCAGAGGAGTGATTCTATTTGTCCCTAGGAGAAACCACCCAATCATGGCCTGGAGTCAGAGGAGTGATTCTATTTGACCCTAGGAGAAACCAACCAATCATGGCCTGGAGTCAGAGGAGTGATTCCATTGCTTTATTTATACTAAAAAATAAACCATATCTGAGTTATTGGACATTTTTGGAATACAAAGCTATCAAATAATAACCAGCACAGATAGTGACAAGTATCAATCCAGGCCAGTTGTACACTGTCTGGTACAACAGAGATCACAGTTCAGAGCACATCTGAGTTCTTCTGAAGCAGACTGACCTCAAATCATGGCGTCCCCAGTTAGAGTTAATCTGTTATCCACTCGCAATGTTACATGGAGGAATCACAGAGAGCAGGGCTGTTCTGACAGACCTGTCTTCTCCTCTCTGCCCCAGTCAGTTAGTCAGTCAGAGACGAAGACAGACACAGACCCATCCCTGGTCTGTCTGAACAGCCCTTGTCTTCCTCAATCAGCCCATGGCACACAGTGGCACACAGCACCAGCCTTTACACACACACACTCACACAATATGAATGTCTGTACCTCTGAACAACAGAGATGAGTCTTGGCTCCAGCCCACAGCCACAGCCTTGGGGCCAGATAAAGAGGTCTGGAGCAACATGAGAGATACGGTCTGGCAACAGCAGCAGAAAACGTATGTCAAAGCCTTGTCATGACTACAATGCTTCCTCAATCACTGACATTTAAAGATTTGAAATGCTACTTACCAAATTCACATGATAGGGTTTGGCCTGCAATGAGGTCAATGTTTGATCTATTTACCTAACAAACCAAAAAATACATAAACTTTCCAGTCGTGCTGATGATTGTGTAATGTAGAATGATGTTGCAAAAGGTTCCCTGAACACATTTCGTCTGTTCTTTAAAGGTTCCCAGAATGTTTCATTAGGTTGTAGGAACAGTTTGGTGGGAACATTGTGGGAACATCACAAAATATATGTTCCCACAACACAAAAACTGTTCAGTTGTGCAGATGATTATAAAATGTTTATTTTAGGATGCAAAAAACGTACACCTGATGTTACAAGAATGTTCCCAGAACAAATTAGATCTGTTCTTTAAAGGTTCCCAGAATGTTTCTTTAGGTTGTGGGAACATATGACAAGAGATATGTTCTCAAAACACTAAAACTGTCCGGTTGTGCTGACATTCATATTGTATCAGGGTGCACAAAACATTCCTTTGATGTTGCAAGAATATTGCCAGAACAGCCTTTCTGAGTACAGTGCATTCGGAAAGTTTTCAGACCCCTTGCCGTTTTCCACATTTTGTTAGATTATAGCCTTACTCTAAAATGTATGAAATAATGTTTTGTCCTCGTCAATATACACATAATACAGCATTATGACAAAGCGAAAACAGGTTTTAAGAAATTTTGTCTTGGAGCTCTACGGACAATTCCTTCGACCTCATGGCTTGGTTTTTGCTCTGACATGCACTGTCAACTGTGGGATCTTATATAGACAGGTGTGTGCCTTTCCAGATCGTGTCCAATAATTTAAATTTACCACAGGTGGACTCCAATCAAGTTGTAGAAACATCTCAAGGATGATCAATGGAAACCGGAGCTCAATTTCGAGTCTCATAGCAAAGGGTCTGAATACTTACGTAAATAAGGTATTTATGTTTTTAATTTGTAATAGATTTGCAAAAATGTCTAAAAACCTGTTTTCACTTTGTCATCATGGGGTGTTGTGTGTAGATTGCTGAGGACTTCTTTTTTTATATATACATTTTAGAATAAGTCTGTAACGTAACAAAATGTGGAAAAAGTAAAGGGGTCTGAATACTTTCCGAAGTCACTGTATATATAAACAGTACCAGTCAAAAGTTTGGACACACCTACTCATTCAAGGTTTTTTTTATTTGCACAATTTTTTATATTGTAGAATAAATGTGAAGACATCAAAACTATGACATAACACATATGGAATCATGTAGTAACCAAAAAAGTGTTAAACAAATCAAAATATATTTTATATTTGAGATTCTTCAAAGTAGCCACCCTTTGCCTTGACGACAGCTTTGCACACTCATGGCATTCTCTCAACCAGCTTCATGAGGACCGCCACAGGAAAGGAAGACGCAGAAATACCTCTGCTGCAGAAGATAAGTTCATTAGAGTTACCAGCCTCAGATTACAGCCCAGATAAATGCTTCACAGAGTTCAAGTAACAGACACATCTCAACATCAACTGTTCAGAGGAGACTGTGTGAATCAGGCCTTTATGGTCGAATTGCTGCAAAGAAACCACTACTAAAGGACACCAATAAGAAGAAGAGACTTGCTTGGGCCAAGAAACACGAGCAATGGACATTAGACCAGTGGAAATCTGTCCTTTGGTCTGAAGTCCAACTTTGAGATTTTTGGTTCCAACCTCAACCACATTTAGATGGTTTTGGGATGAGTCGGACCGCAGTGAAGGAAAAGCAGCTAGCTTTTTGATGATGACTACCAGCCCAACACAGGGATGGTATGCTACTGAGGCAGGGGTAAGCTATGACAGTTATTTGTCAATAAAAGATGTATGCAGAGTGATTTCCTCTCAGTTTTTTATGTCGTAATCTGAAGGATAATTAATTACACACTGCAATAAGGCTATAGAGGGGAATTAAGGCTCTGTCTAGTATGTCATAGAGGGGAATTAAGGCTCTGTCTAGTATGTCATAGAGGGGAATTAGGGCTCTGTCTAGTATGTCATAGAGGGGAATTAGGGCTCTGTCTAGTATGTCATAGAGGGGAATTAAGGCTCTGTCTAGTATGTCATAGAGGGGAATTAGGGCTCTGTCTAGTATGTCATAGAGGGGAATTAAGGCTCTGTCTAGTATGTCATAGAGGGGAATTAAGGCTCTGTCTAGTATGTCATAGAGGGGAATTAAGGCTCTGTCTAGTATGTCATAGAGGGGAATTAGGGCTCTGTCTAGTATGTCATAGAGGGGAATTAGGGCTCTGTCTAGTATGTCATAGAGGGGAATTAAGGCTCTGTCTAGTATGTCATAGAGGGGAATTAGGGCTCTGTCTAGTATGTCATAGAGGGGAATTAGGGCTCTGTCTAGTATGTCATAGAGGGGAATTAAGGCTCTGTCTAGTATGTCATAGAGGGGAATTAGTAAGAGTAGACATCGAACATTTCAGCCCTTAGTGTCCTGCTATAGAGTTATGTTATAAGTACCCTTCCAAGAAGCCTCAAGGTCATTGACCACAGATAAAATGACGTCAAATCACGTTATATGTACAGTAGCTTTGATTGGACTGATCATGTCAACATCATACTTACAAAACCTTAGCTATCAGTCATCGTCATGAATCAAGTCGACAATCTACTGGCAAATCCTTTTAATCCTTGTCATGTGAAGAGAAATAATGAAGAGAAATTATAGATAAAATGTATCGGTGCTCATCGGCCATTGGACATAAACATTACACAACAAGATGGAAATCACTAATTCAACAATGAATGGTTTGGAAGGACCGCCGCGTCACCTTCCTGTTCAAGTGAGCAAGGTGAGTCCAAAAATGTCTTGTATGATAAATTATGTAATATGCCAGGGAGATATGTATACTGTAGCTAAGACAGTAATACTAAGTGTATGTTGTGTAGTAAGCTGTTAGTAGCCCATGTCCCTCACCCTAAAAATGTGGTCTATTTTCACCATGCGGAATTGTATACACATCGTTCGTGGCCGGAGTGTGATTGTTTGCACACTATTTTTGTACAACATTGACAGTGCTACTGATAGTATTGATGGCGCTTGGCTTGCACGTGCAAATTCAGCACTCACAACTTTCTATAATAGAAATGTGTTATTTGACGTGTATCTTTTTTGACACAAAAAGACCCAAACGGCGTTCAATGTGCCTCACCCTAATAATTTGGTCTATTTTCACCTCTTAATTTTGCCAACTGTTCTAACTTGGTGGTGCACATGTAGCCTATAACCTGTTTTAGAGAAATGTAATCATTGAATATTGTAAGATCTTTCATTGTCTGCTTATATGTCCCCTTTATTTATCCTACGGTTCTGACTTGGTGTGCAGGGAGAACACTGTAAGAACGGCCCATGTTCTGAATTCTGTCGCTGTACATTTCAAAAGTGCTGAACAAATAGTTATATAGAATACGTCCGTCATCGCTCGCTCATTAATGTATTAATCTAAATTACAGATGGCCTCCTCTTGTCGTCCCCTTATGCCATAGTTTGTACATCTCAATTGTCAGTAGAAACTACATTTGTTTAAGCAAGTCAGCCATATAAGCTATGTTTTTTTTTAAAACAGTAAATGAGGCTGAATGAACTGTTTCGCTGCCAGACAAGGTTCTGCTGATAGCCAGGTGTAGCAGTAGTAAGGTGTTGAGACTCTGCTGTTGGGACTCTGCTGTTGGGACAGCTTTATGTCGGCCCTAACAGTTTGTGGGAACCGTTTGTCACCGTTATAGTGACATTAATGTGTTGTTTAGTGTTGTGTAGTGTAGCGTATGCATCCCACATTTGGTTATTGTTTGCCCCACCCAGATTTATATGCTAAAATCGCCACTGGTCCAGCCATCGTGTACGGTGAGCCAGGCTCCAGGTTTAAACTGCTATGTCTGGTCTGCGTTCTATAATGATTGAAAAAGGCTACATATCCCAAATTATTGCACAACGTTTAATACGTTAGCATAATATTATTCACTATTGCTAGCTATCATCAGGAACGTGACAGAGAAAAGAAAGGTCAACTAACCATGGAATGGAATGAGGCAAAATGTAAGGAAACCAACACTAAAGTGACCGTTAGAAATGTAGGTGGATATAACCGACAGTGGCTACGTTTCAGTTTGCTGCCATATGACTAGATTCACATTTGTCTCCAGAGATCATTACGTTAAATATATATATATATATTTTGTATTGATCATCCTTATCCAAACGGCTACTAATTTACCTAGCGCTTATCAATATGTAAATTACAGTGCATGAAAAATGTTATTTCTATCTGAAAACAAATTAAGTAGATGTTATTCCACTTAGAACCAACATGTTGCTTGACCTTAGTCACTGTTTCCTCATGCCTGAAGGTGGTAGAATTACTGTATGAGGGAATTAAATCAAGGTCAGAATACAGTGGATCTGTAGACACCTCCACCACACCTTCATACCCCTTTGTGACTACCAGGAAGGAGGTAACAGGAACATGGTTAATTCTGGGGTCACAGGTTGTCTCGTGGACCAGAGGTCAGGTGCTGGTCATCACAGGTATTCTATCCCTGTTCACCTTCATCTCTAATTCACCTTGAAGCAGAAAGCACAACTCTAAGCTGAGGAAAGAATGGCTATAGAAAATGATAGAATGCATCAGCCAGCAAGGAATTTGAAACATCTTTCATGCCTGTCTGGTCTCTTCTTTTAAAATTGGGCTATGCTTCCACCTGGTGGTCATATACAATTACAACACAGTATGATAGGACGATAACTTGACTTTATGATACTTAGTCAAAGTGTTAAAATGGTACAAGTTATTAGAATCAACATATAAACTGAAAACTTAAGCCATTTAGCACATTCACTGAACATAGATACAAGGAAATATAAGATCAACCCAGAATCCTTCACACTGAAGAGGTCACCTCGACAACGGATCTGCTAATCATATAGGAGAATAAGAGGAGGTTACTGTAAACTGCGTACTGTTATTGGACGGGTTACTGTAAACTTACCACGTCTTACCCCGAGGTGGAAGTACATGACGATGGAGCTTAATACCTTTTAATGAGACATTTAATGAGGCCTAAAAATATGTTGCTGCTGCTATTGTTGAGGCACAGCATGGCTCTCTGCCCTTCAATCCTGAACCTGGAACTCTAGGGGACAGTTTCCCAGACACAGATTAAGAATAATAAAGAATAATACAAATAATTTTAGTCTAGGACTAGTTTAATCTGTGTCTGGGAAACCAGCCCTAAGAGTCCAGCCCAAACCTCAGATAATATAGAAGGGTTGGTTGTTCAACTATGGGTTAAAACAGACGGGTTGGCTTAGATGGTTGACAACACGTAAACTATATTTAGTCTCCAATGTTTATTGAAAACATAAATACATTTGCACAACGAGCACTTTTGTTGGCTATTTTAGCCATATTAGCATGAGTCAAAACAAGACATGGTATCAAGAGCAGATAAAACTAGCTGAAACCAGCCACCTAGGATTCCCCACATTGTCATTGTTGCTACCTGTCTGGCCATGCAGATTCCCAACACACAGCCTTCTGCGCCATTGAAGTGTGGGCATTGTTTTCCTGACGTGGTCAGCTAACACATCTATTGATAACAGTTGTAGGCGTATTAAAACAGATTCAAGAAACCTTGATGTAGTGAAGCGGGTTGAGAGTTTTAAGTTCCTCGGTGTCCACATCAATAAGGAATTACTATGGTCCACACCCACACAGTCGTGAAGAAGGCACGACAGAGCATCTTCCTCCTCAGGAGGCTGAAAAGGTTTGGCGTGGGCCCTCAGATCCTCAGAAAAGTTCTACAGCTGCACCATTGAGAGCATCTTGACTGGTTGCATCACCGCTTTAGGTGCTACAGAGGGTGAGGAGTATGGCCCAGTACATCACCCAGTACATCACCCAGTACATCACTCAGTGTTCAACACCATAGTGCCCTCAAAGCTCATCACTAAGCTAAGGACCCTGGGACTAAACACCTCCCTCTGCAACTAGATCCTGGACTTCCTGACGGGCCGCCCCCAGGTGGTAAGGGTAGGTAACATCACATCTGTCACGCTGATCCTCAACACTGGGGCCCCTCAGGGGTGTATGCTCAGTCCCCTCCTGTACTCCCTGTTCACCCATGACTGCATGACACGACTCCAACACCCTCATTAAGTTTGCAGACGACAACAATGGTAGGCCTGATCACCGACAACGATGAGACAGCCTATAGGGAGGACGTCAGAGATCTGGCCATGTGTTGCCAGGACAACAACCTCTCCCTCAACGTGATCAAGACAAAGGAGATGATTGTGGACTACAGGAGAAAGAGGACCGAGCACGCCCCCATTCTCATCGACGGGGATCTTTAAGTTCCTTGGTGTCCACATCAACAACAAACTATCATGGTCCAAACTAGGCTTGCACATTTTTGGGGAATATTCAGAGGTGGAACATTTCAGTGGGAATTAATGGGAATATATGGGAATTAACGGAAATGTATGCAAATTAATGTTAAATACCATTTAAATGTAGATGTTTTTTGCAGTGGATATATTTACCATCTCATATGGAGACAGAAACATAAACCTTTTACCATATCATAAATCCTTCCAATAGAAATAAAAAAAACAATTAAGTTACAAATTGAACAAAAGAAAGGGAATATTGACTGATCCCCAATGATCCATCGCATCTCCCAAAAACGTTTTCAACATACATCTGTAAAATGATAGTCTAGAAACTAAAGCTTTGGTTGTCTTCCTCTCAGGCTTCCATGTCTTCTCCCTGGACCTCCTCAATGTCCACCTCTTGAACATCAGACTCTGGGGCCTCATCTTCACTGTCACTTTCCAACCTTGTTGGGGATGGCTTGTTGTCAGGCTCAAAAAAGCCTCAAATTTGCCCGGATGGTCACCAATTTTTTTCAACCATTGTCTTGGTCAGCCTGTTGCGTGCTTTGGTGTGTGTGTTCCCAAACAAAGGACCAGTTGCGCTCTGAGGCGGCTGATTTTGGTGGGATTTGGAGGATGATGGAGGCAATAGGGGATAGAGCCTCAGATCCAAAAAGTCCCTTCCCCCAGATGACTGATGAGATATGTTAGCACGACTGCCATATTGCATCTCCATCCCAAAGCCCTTGGGCCCTCATCTAGGCCAAGGTGGCGAGACACTTCACGCTCTTTGATGCATTTCAGAACTGCAGTTTCCTCTGATTGGAGCAACAGTGAAGTTTCTTGGAGAGACTCCTTTGCCCTCAAGTAGACTGTCAAACATCATGATGTTTGACAGTCTACTGGGCAGCTTCAATGTGATGCTCTTATTCTTCTCACTTCGCTTGGTGAGGTAGATTGCTGCTATAACTTGATGACCCTTCACATACCTAACAATTTCCTTGGCTCTCAAGTAGAGTGTATCCATTGTTTTCAGTGCCATGATGTCCTTGAGGAGCAGATTCAATGCATGAGCAGCACAGCCAATGGGTGTGATGTGAGGATAGGACTCCAATTTAGACCAAGGAGCCTTCATGTTCGCAGCATTGTCTGTCACCAGTGCAAATACCTTCTGTGGTCCAAGGTCATTGATGACTGCTATCACCTCATCTGCAATGTAGAGACCGATGTGTCTGTTGTCCCTTGTGTCTGTGCCCTTGTAGAATACTGTTTGAGGGGTGGAGATGATGTAGTTAATTATTCCTTGCCCACAAACATTAGACCACCCAACATTCAGAAATCTCTTCCAATACATTGTCTGTGAGCATCAGAGGTGAACACAGCTTGAGCAAGACATTCATCAGCATTTCTCTGATTACGTTCCTCCATTGAGTAAAAGACCATGAGCTGTTGCTATCGATAAGGTGTCTGATTCATCATTTTCACCTTGAATAGAAGTAGAGGGACTTTTGTCAGAGGTTGCTTGTTGTGAGCGCTGAGGGAACTTTATGCACCTGGCCAGATGATTCTGCATCTTTGTTGTATTCTTGTATTGTATTCATATGATTTGGAAAGGTATTTACAAATGTACACAGCTTTTCCTTCTACATGAGCTGCAGTGAAATGTCTCCACACATCAGATAGTGATGATGTCCGTGGCATTTTCCTGTAAAGATTAGGAAAATAAATGAGTAAAAAAATCAACAAATACAATTCCATGTACAGATAAATAGTTCAGCAGTTAGATTAAACAACTAATTTGTAAGATAAATGTTTTAAAATGAAATGTATGGAAACAGGTGAACTAACACTCCTCGGTTAACAGGCTCAAGCAAGCTAAAACCCACACGGTAGCAAAAACTAACTAGCAGAAATTGTTAACAAGTTAGAAATTATTTAAACACACTTTGCTGTAGGCTACTATTTACTAGTTAACAAAAATTACCCCACCCAGTATTGTAATCAAAACTTACCAGAAAGCATGTAGTCCTTGGCTCAGACAGTGTAATAGTGTGGGGCTCAATAGCATCTCATTAGTGTGCAAGATCTTGAGAATCAGCTGCACATGTGATGGAAGAATGCACTGTACATGTTATGGAAAAATGCACTGTGCATGCAGGTGGTTGCAATTCCATTGAATTGGGGATAGTTTAACCAAAATATCCCACAAGACCTAGAATTGCCTTGTGTGTATCCCACAAAAAAGGTTCAGCTAACTTTTTTTTATGAATTCAAGCAAAATTCCCAAACTTATTTCTGGATATTTACCGGAAAGTTTCCGACCCTTTGCAACCCTAGTCCAAGACAGTCGTGAAGAGGGCACGACAAAGCCTATTCAGGAGACTGAAAAGATTGGGCACGGGTCCTCAGATCCTCAAAAAGTTAACTCTACCTACACGTACATATTACCTCAATTACCTCAACTAACCTGTGCCCCTGGCCATTGACTATTCCTGTACCTCTTTGGTACTTCCTGTATATAGCCTCCTCACATTGACTCTGTACTGGTACTTCCTGTATATAGCCTCCTCACATTGACTCTGTACTGGTACTTCCTGTATATAGCCTCCTCACATTGACTCTGTACTGGTACTTCCTGTATATAGCCTCCTCACATTGACTCTGTACTGGTACTTCCTGTATATAGCCTCCTCACATTGACTCTGTACTGGTACTTCCTGTATATAGCCTCCTCACATTGACTCTGTACTGGTACTTCCTGTATATAGCCTCCTCACATTGACTCTGTACTGGTACTTCCTGTATATAGCCTCCTCACATTGACTCTGTACTGGTACTTCCTGTATATATAGCCTCCTCACATTGACTCTGTACTGGTACTTCCTGTATATAGCCTCCTCACATTGACTCTGTACTGGTACTTCCTGTATATATAGCCTCCTCACATTGACTCTGTACTGGTACTTCCTGTATATAGCCTCCTCACATTGACTCTGTACTGGTACTTCCTGTATATATAGCCTCCTCACATTGACTCTGTACTGGTACTTCCTGTATATAGCCTCCTCACATTGACTCTGTACTGGTACTTCCTGTATATAGCCTCCTCACATTGACTCTGTACTGGTACTTCCTGTATATAGCCTCCTCACATTGACTCTGTACTGGTACTTCCTGTATATAGCCTCCTCACATTGACTCTGTACTGGTACTTCCTGTATATAACCTCCTCACATTGACTCTGTACTGGTACTTCCTGTATATAGCCTCCTCATATTGACTCTGTACTGGTACTTCCTGTATATAGCCTCCTCATATTGACTCTGTACTGGTACTTCCTGTATATAGCCTCCTCACATTGACTCTGTACTGGTACTTCCTGTAAATAGCCTCCTCACATTGACTCTGTACTGGTACTTCCTGTATATAGCCTCCTCATATTGACTCTGTACTGGTACTTCCTGTATATAGCCTCCTCATATTGACTCTGTACTGGTACTTCCTGTATATAGCCTCCTCATTTTTTTTATTTTTTTTATTTCACCTTTATTTAACCAGGTAGGTCAGTTGAGAACAAGTTCTCATTTGCAACTGCGACCTGGAAATTGACTCTGTACTGGTACTTCCTGTACAGTTATTTTACTGCTGCTCTTTAATTATTTTTATTTTTATTTTCTACTTAACACTTATTTTTCTTAAAACTGCATTTTTGCTTAAGGGCTTGTATGTAAGTATTTCACTGTAAGGTCTACAACTATTGTATTCGGCGCATATGACAAATAAAATTAGATTTGATCCAGGACCACTAAACAGGTGGTGTCAGAGGAAGGCCCAAAATCTCCAGCCACTCAAGCCAGACGGTTCTCTCTGTTACCACACAGCAATTCTGGAACCAACAGGTCCCTAAGCCATAAAACTCCTAAACAAAGCTGCTCAATAGCTAATGGTTACCTGTACTACCTGCATTGACCCTTTTTTGCACTAACTCTCTTTCACTGATTCTAGTGATGGGTCGTTCACTCTTGTAGGTGAACGTTGGGAGCTTGCTCGCATATCAGAAGAGCCGAATCTAAAATTAAGATATGAATAAATAAAATATTTGAATAGAATTAACTAATTAAAAGAATGAAAAAATAAATAAAATATAGGCCTAAATGTTCAAGCGCACACACATTTGTTCTGACCGTCTGCTCAGACTAACAGCCTCACCTGTTGTTCCTGTCAATCAGACACGCAGTGTCAACCAATGAACCAAAGATGCGTGAGGGAGGGCCGAGCCGACTCACTCACAGTCACACAGCCGAGGAGAGAGAGGAAGGACAGCTGGGAAAACCACAGCTGGAAAATGAGTCGGAAGCACAGTAGCATTTGGATGCATTTTAATAATGTAGACAATGTTAGAGGTCATATAAAGACGGTTCTACTCACAATACGTGCATTTATCTGTAAATAAACCCTGCGCACTAAGGACTGTATTTTAAGGGAATTACTATTATTACCCCAAATGATATCATACACACATTTAGCTATTAAAGTATCTCTTCCTGTCATTTACCTGTACAGTTTGTGTAACCATGCAAGTATTCACTTATCTGTAAATATAACTGTATACCTAACTGTACAGCTAATTTAACCATGCAAAATATTCACTTACCTGTTCATTTAGCCAGTCTGTATATTAAGTAAACTATTATTACCCTCGCTCATATCATACGCATTTTTAGCTACTGAAGTATTTCTCTGCCATCGACCTGTATAGTATAGTTAACCATCCAACATCCACCAATGTATAGTGTAAACATTCAGCCAACCACTCATACTATGCAATGTCTTTTTATAGCGTTTTTTTGCACTCCAGATATCTTGTATTTCTATACTTTTTCATACTGCCTCTCTATGTATCATGTACCGTGTATCTGTCTTTTGTGTACTTTCGTTGTGGCATTTTGCACCTGCCCTGTGTTTTTGTTGTAGCTGCTTGACAATGAAATTTCCCCCCCGGGGATCAATAAAGTACCTATCTATCTATCTATCTATCTATCTATCTATCTATCTATCTATCTATCTATCTATCTATCTATCTATCTATCTATCTATCTATCTATCTATCTATCTATCTATCTATCTATCTATCTATCTATCTATCTATCTATCTATCTATCTATCTATCTATCTATCTATCTATCTATCTATCTATCTATCTATCTATCTATCTATCTATCTATCTATCTATCTATCTATCTAACCTACACCAGCATGCGAACTGTGCAGCCAACTGTGAAGCTAGCTGTAGCGGAGCTTGGAGAAACTAGCGGCCTGCTAGTGATAGTGGTGGAGCCAGGTATCCACTCAGTCAAGTAGGCCTACTCCGCGACCCACAGCAACGCAGTCTTCTATTGACCAGTTTATGCCAAAGTCTATGTCTGTAGCAAAACAAGGCCAAATTGATATTGCATTGGCTAAAATTATTGCCACCGATTTCCAGCCATTTTGTGGAGGACAGAGGTTTTAGAAATTGTAGCAATAGTCTAAATCCAATGTACACAATTCCAAGCAGGAAAACCCTTTCAAAATCACTTATTCCACAACTGTACGAGAGCACACAGGCTTCAGTTTGGGAAAGAGTCCAAAAAGCTATTGCAGTTTGCCTTACCACTGACTGCTGGACATCAAGGGTAACCACTTCTTACATGTCGGTTACATGTCACATCATTGAAGATTTGTCGATGTCTAGCTGTCTTCTGGACTGCTTTGAGTTCAGCAACAGACACACCTCAGAGAACTTGGCAGAGGAACTGTTGAGTGGCCAGAGAATGGCAAGTAGATGGAAAAGTGGTCTGTTGTGTTAGTGACAATGCAGCTAACATAACCAAAGCCATGAACATTTTAAAATGGACCCATCATCCATGTCTTGCCCACACAATCAACCTGACTGTAAGAGATGCTCTGAAGGTGATGAAGCCCACTGTGGACAAAGTGAAAGCAGGAATACTGAGGAATACTGAGGAATACTTCCACAGGAGAACAGTAGGTGCTGAAGAACTAAAGTCTCCACAACGCCAGATGGGGATGCCTGAGCTGAGGCCTAAACAAGACTGCACTACAAGGTGGAATTCAACATTTTATAGGTTGAAGCGGTTTCTTGAGTCAAAGGATGCCATCATCTCTACCCTGGCCATTGTCAATGCACCTGTTGATTCTCTGACCCAAGAGGAATGGGAGGTGGTGGAGGAGGTGTCCAGAGTCCTGGAACCCTTTGAGCAGGTCACTGTGGAGATCAGTGGAGAGAGGTACAGTAAGCAGTTACTTCATTATTACTACATCAGTATTTAATCCAGTATTATATATGTATATGAGCAGTAGATGAGAATGTAGTATCAGCAGACAAAACATGAACCTGAACTAATAAGTTAGTGTTCTCTCTTTTCAGCTATGTGACAGGGCCTGCAGCCAATCACAGCCAGCCGCCAGAGAGAAGCACATGTAACCACAGGACATGTAACCACATGGACAGAAAGTTCCACAGAATGGAAAATAATCACGTGCTATCAGAAGCCGCTGCACTTGACCCCAGGTTTAAGAAGTTAGCCTTCAGTGATGCCAGAGCGATTGATGAGGCTCTTCAAAGAATAACCCCAGCAGCAGGGAGGGACAGCCCCAGCAGTCAGCTGGCTCAGGCACCAGGGCAACAGGAAGAAGAGGGAGCAGATGGAGCAGAAGCACCAGCAGTAGTGCCACAAACGTCTGTTGTTTGGATGCTGTTTGACCAGAGAGCAACTGGGGATGCAGCATGAAGGAATCCCTCAGCAGATGCCATAATGGAGGTCCCATCCTATCTGAAGGAGCTCCTCCTCTGAGCTGGAGGAAGAACAAGGCCTCTGTCTACCAACGGCTTACTAAAGTCATGACAGGGAGACTCTGCATAGTGGCCACATCTGTTCCCTCTGAGAGGGTCTTCTGGAAAACGGGACAAATAGTTACTGAGAGAAGAAACAGCATTGGCCCCTGGAAAGTGAGGCAGCTTGAATTTCTGAATGCTAATCTCTCATCAAAGCTAAATGTGTTCAGCATTGCTGTGTGCTGCTGGTTCTAACATGGCAGTAAAGAAGAGAGAGGACAGAGTTTAATGTTTTAAGTGAGATGCTGTAGTTTTGCACATTGTTATTTATTTTTATTTGATATGGTGTAATATTCTATTATTATGTTGTTCAGATTGTATTCGTTTTGAATGGTTTTATTTATATACGCTTTGTTTATATACATTAAAAAGTTATACTTTAAATGCAAATGTTTAATAGTATTCTTTTTCATAACAAACCAATGCATTTTTTTTTATACATTGAGGTTAAGGTAGAGTATGATTTCATTTAATAATTTAATTAGAATTGTTTAAACACCAATCATAGTCAAACTACCGCAAACTGTTTGACTTGAAAAAATACATATCATTTTTTAAAGAGCCGTTTGGGAGCCGGAATGCCCATCACTGATTGATTATATGCACACACTCACACACACTGACACTGACACCAGGGTTTCCGTTAGGAAAATGTGGTGCTGATCATTTAACCAGCAGCATTTACATTTACTGGACATTTGAGAAATGTACTGGGCCCATATGCATTGGGAGTGTAAGCAGATTAGGGTGGCCACCCACGGTGCTCAGAATGACAGAAATCTAATGTCGAATTCTGTAATTAAAATAAACATTACATGCAAGTCGAGGATGCAACGATGTGCGGTCCTTCTCACCAAATTCTGAATCGCACTTAAAGATGTTGGAATAACGTTCCAAATGTACTTTTCCTCATCCAACAAGACGAGTAATGAACAGCAGAATTACGAGTCTGTGTCATAGAAGAAAAGTTTACGTATTCTATTGGTCAGCTTGTTGAGAAAGAAATAGCCTTTCCCAAACAGACTCTGGGCCACTCTGTGGGACGATAGATCCCAAATTCATACAAAGTGTAGGCATTAAAAAATAAAGTTAAAAAGCAATGAGTCTGATGCAACAGATCAGAACATATAGGGCGGCAGGTAGCCCAGTGGTTAGAGTGTTTGGCCCGTAACCGAAAGGTTGTTGGATCGAATCCCCGAGCTGACAAGGTAAAAATCTGTCGTTCTGCCCCTGAACAAGGCAGTTTACACACTGTTCCTAGGCTGTCATTGAAAATAAGAATTTGTTCTTAACTGACTTGCCTAGTAAAATAAAGGTAAAAAAGACAGAAGGCTACGTGTGAATATTCGTTCCAGAATCCAATTAGCAGGAAAACTGTTGTCTGCGATTTCATGTGACCGAGATGAAAATGTCTGTTAGACATGTAGAAAGATGGGAGATGTAATATGCAACAACTAGCATGTGTTGCTAATATGAATAGGATTGTGCCTTTGGCTACTGGACAATGAAATACATTTGATATAAAACAATTTCCTCCACGGATATGGTCTGATTTTGTCTAGGCTACTTTGAAGCAAGATAAGACATAATATGTATTAAAACGTCCAGGTTTCAAACAATTAAGTATCATTACACAGTGGTGTGTGATACACTGATGAAGCCTGCCATCCATGCCTGTTTGCTGTTTGATGCTGTCTGACACATTTTCTGCTCAAATGCTCTGTATGCTGTACGCCTGTGATGAATAAGATATATAACGAATATGCTGTAAACATGCGCTATTTTAATTCCACTAAATTATGCAATTTAACCTATAGACCGATAAGCTTGACCAGTCAAATATATTTCCATCAATGAAGAGTCTAAACAACTTTATTATTTCACAATGGGATTTTTTCTTATTCTTCCGTATAATTAGCTGGCGGTAATTATAACTTTTCTATTAAATTATTTTATCGGCCAAAAGCCGGCTATTACATGCTAAAGGAATCGCTGACAGACGCCACAAACACATTCATTATTTTACACTCACCACATAAACTGCTGCTACGGTGTATTATCTATCCTGTTGCCTAGTCACTCTACCCTACCTATATGTACATACTGTATCCACCTCAATTACCTGGTTCCCCTGTATATAGCCATGTTATTACCTGGTACCCCTGCACATTGACTCAGTACTGGTACTCCCTGTATATAGCTATGTTATTACCTGGTACCCCTGCACATTGACTCAGTACTGGTACTCCCTGTATATAGCCATGTTATTACCTGGTACCCCCTTCACATTGACTCAGTACTGGTACTCCCTGTATATAGCCATGTTATTACCTGGTACCCCTGACTCAGTACTGGTACTCCCTGTATATAGCCATGTTATTACCTGGTACCCCTGCACATTGACTCAGTACTGGTACTCCCTGTATATAGCTATGTTATTACCTGGTACCCCTGCACATTGACTCAGTACTGGTACTCCCTGTATATAGCCATGTTATTACCTGGTACCCCCTTCACATTGACTCAGTACTGGTACTCCCTGTATATAGCCATGTTATTACCTGGTACCCCTGACTCAGTACTGGTACTCCCTGTATATAGCCATGTTATTACCTGGTACCCCTGCACATTGACTCAGTACTGGTACTCCCTGTATATAGCTATGTTATTACCTGGTACCCCTGCACATTGACTCAGTACTGGTACTCCCTGTATATAGCCATGTTATTACCTGGTACCCCTGCACATTGACTCAGTACTGGTACTCCCTGTATATAGCCATGTTATTACCTGGTACCCCTGCACATTGACTCAGTACTGGTACTTCCTGTATATAGCCATGTTATTACCTGGTACCCCTTCACATTGACTCAGTACTGGTACTCCATGTATATAGCCATGTTATTACATGGTACCCCTGCACATTGACTCAGTAACTGGTACTCCATGTATATAGCCATGTTATTACCTGGTACCCCTGCACATTGACTCAGTACTGGTACTCCATGTATATAGCCATGTTATTACCTGGTACCCCTGCACATTGACTCAGTACTGGTACTCCCTGTATATAGCCATGTTATTACCTGGTACCCTCTTCACATTGACTCAGTACTGGTACTCCCTGTATATAGCCATGTTATTACCTGGTACTCCCTGTATATAGCCATGTTATTACCTGGTACTCCCTGTATATAGCCATGTCATTACCTGGTACTTCCTGTATATAGCCATGTTATTACCTGGTACTCCCTGTATATAGCCATGTTATTACCTGGTACTCCCTGTATATAGCCATGTTATTACCTGGTACTCCCTGTATATAGCCATGTTATTACCTGGTACTCCCTGTATATAGCCATGTCATTACCTGGTACTTCCTGTATATAGCCATGTTATTACCTGGTACTCCCTCTATATAGCCATGTTATTACCTGGTACTCCCTGTATATAGCCATGTTATTACCTGGTACTTCCTGTATATAGCCATGTTATTACCTGGTACTCCCTGTATATAGCCATGTCATTACCTGGTACTTCCTGTATATAGCCATGTTATTACCTGGTACTTCCTGTATATAGCCATGTTATTACCTGGTACTTCCTGTATATAGCCATGCTATTACCTGGTACTTCCTGTATAAAGCCAAGTAACTTTTACTCAATATTATTTTTCACTGTGTATTTATTCTTCATGTCACTATTTACATTTTTTGTATCCATCTTTCATGTGGCAAATAACATTTGATTTGATAAACTATCGATTTCAGTAGAAACTGTAAACAATTCCCTCCCTTATCATTTATGGTTCCATATGCTGATAATGACATCACTAGTACAGAGTCTGCCTTCTGATAAGAACCAGAATTCTCAGAGCCTGGTCCCAGATCTATTTGTGCCTTCATGCCCCGCCTTGCCAAGCATGGGCTTGTACCATGAGGTATGTGGGTGGGTTTCTGGTGTTGAAACTCAATAGGAATGTGGTGGTTTCTGGTGTTGAAACTCAATAGGAATGTGGTGGGTTCTGGTGTTGAAACTCAATAGGAATGTGGTGGTTTCTGGTGTTGAAACTCAATAGGAATGTGGTGGGTTCTGGTGTTGAAACTCAATAGGAATGTGGTGGGTTCTGGTGTTGAAACTCAATAGGAATGTGGGGGGTTCTGGGGTTATAACTCAATAGGAATGTGGGGGGTTCTGGTGTTGAAACTCAATAGGAATATGGGGGGTTCTGGGGATATAACTCAATAGGAATGTGGGGGGTTCTGGGGTTATAACTCAATAGGAATGTGGGGGGTTCTGGTGTTGAAACTCAATAGGAATGTGGGGGGTTCTGGGGATATAACTCAATAGGAATGTGGTGGGTTCTAGTGTTGAAACTCAATAGGAATGTGGTGGGTTCTAGTGTTGAAACTCAATAGGAATGTGGGGGGTTCTGGTGTTGAAACTCAATAGGAATGGGGGTCTTTTTTATATATTTTTTTACATTTCTTAAGGACTCTTGGAAGACAAGCACTTGGGCTAAAACAGATAAAAGCATTGTAATCTGTAACAAATGTAATTATTTTCTTGTATGGATTTCTTTCCTCATTAATAATAATACTATTTCACATTAATCCTTACACATGATTATAATGAGATAATAGCCTCTTTAACATGTCACATATTTTTTTCCAGATTGATTTTACGTGCCACAGTCATGCTTCAGGGCAGTACAGCTATTTGTACAAAGGCAAGATTGAATCCAGCAGCCGCTTGGTAACTAACCAATTTCTCAGATCACGCACGCACGCACACACACACACTTTTAGATTCAATAGGATTACATCTCAACTGATGAAACAAGCAGACATTGTGACTTTTATCTGAATATTAACTTCAGGTCTCTCCATCATAGACATTTGGATGGCAGCAGACACAGTAACTAGTCCATGGTGGAACTCCAGACCAAAGCAATAGACACAGAGAAACCTCCTCACCGAGTGCCTTTGACCTGGAACTAATTGATTATAGGACATTGGCCATGGCATTGTGTCTGATATATTCCTCCTGGTTCCTACACAATCCATTTAGAATTGAATGGGTGTAATCACGCAGCCAGTCTCTGGGTCACCACCGCTCTTCATCACGCAGCCAGTCTCTGGGTCACCACCTCTCTTCATCACGCAGCCAGTCTCTGGGTCACCACCTCTCTTCATCACCCAGCCAGTCTCTGGGTCACCACCTCTCTTCATCACCCAGCCAGTCTCTGGGTCACCACCTCTCTATACATGATGGAGATGTAGATGAAGAGGAGCAGGATGATGAAGAAGTCATCCATGAAGCCTAGCAGGCCGAACAGAGCCTCAGGGATGAAGTCCAGAGGGGAGATCAGGTAGGTCAGAGCCCCAATCAGACAGAGCAGGACACGGATCCGGAACATCCAGAATAGGCCCCCTACGGAGAACATCTCCCTGAAGAGGTGGCGCAGCAACGTGGGCACGTCACGAAGCCGGTCCATCAGCTGAGACAGGGAGAGCAGTGGAGTTAAAAAGTCTGTGTTTAAGCAGTAACATTAGCCGGATTCCAGATCTGTTTGTGCCGTCTTGCCAACTCCTATGATCATTGGCATGCAATACAGTTTGGTGAGATACAGGTACAAACAGATCTGGGACCAGGCTACCGTAACATTAGTAGTGTTTAAATGACATCCCACACAGAATGGGGAGTGATTAACTAGGATTTAGTGCAGACTCTCTCTCAGTTTATCCAGTGCTTCTCTCAGTTTATCTACTAATAATACTTCTCTCTAAGTGTATGAGAAAAATACTGATGTGGCAAATTAAACTCACAGATCTGGGTTGTCCGGAGAACCTGCGGTTGTAGTCGTTGAGATCCTGGAGGATGAGGAGAGGTTCAAATGTTCCATCCTGTACCTGCTGAGGGGATGCATGCTCATGGAAGAGTGGGAACAGCAGAGTCACCTGTTCACAAAGTAGAGAGATGTTAGTGAGAACAACGGCACTAATACTCTCTGATGTAAATGTTATTTTCATTTAATTTCAGAGAACACAAAATAATAGTAAGGTACTGTATGTATCAACAATGTATGGATAAGTAGTATTAGTAAGTGTGGTATGATAATAAATGTGTTGAAAGTTGTAACCAGCATTTAGACTCACCATTTGTCTGCAGATGGGACAATTGATTGCACCGAGCCACGTCCCGTATCTCCAATATGCAATTATACAAGAACCTTCAAAATACAGGAAAACTTGATCATATCCAGATGGATCTATCCAATGGCTTAATCAGTCAATAGCTGGCCTAGTTCTAATTCCTTGTTCCTATGGCCCAGAGTATGTGAGCGGTTGGAACGGTGCTTACACACAGCTCCGGCGCTCCATGTCCTTTACAACCACTCCGCTAAAAAAAGCTCCTTTACGCAAAGCAAAATAAATACATCCCTCTCCAAATTCACTACATTAATTAAAATCACAATTTAACCAACACCCATCTATTTTTGTGACTACCTGGACCTGAAACGAAATGATTTAAATTAAGTATTTGAATAAACAACAGGAAAAGCTTACTGCAAGAAAAATGACTTGAGTTTTGCTATCAGCTGGGTGTCCCTTTTTTTATTATTATTTTATTTTTTTTTCAAGCTTTATTTATCCAGGAAGGGCTCTTTTTCAAGAGCGTCCTGGTGTGTGTGAAGGAAAGGGAGAGAGGAGGAATGTTGCGAGGCGGACCCTCAGTCTTCTGCTCTCTCCCTCCGCTGAGACTGACCATCAGCCCAGTAAAATAAAAATACACTGAACAAAAATATAAACTTAATATGTTAAGTGTTGGTTCCATGTTTCATGAGCTGAAATAAATAAAATGTTCCATACCCACAAAAAAAACAAATTTTCTCATTTTGTGAACAAATTGGTTTACATCCCTGTTAGTGAGCATTTCACCTTTGCCAAGATAATCCATCCACCTGACAGGTGTGGCATATCAAGAAGCTGATTAAACAACATGATCATTACACAGGTGCACCTTGAGCTGGGGACAATAAAAGGCTGGTTTGAAATGTGCAGTTTTGTCACAACACAATGCCACAGTGGGTGGGCGTATGCCCTCCAAGGCCCATCCATGGCTGCACCCCTGTCCAGTCATGTGAAATCCATAGATTAGGGCCTAACACATTTCTTTAAATTGACTGATTTCCTTATATGAACTGTAAAATCTTTGAAATTGTTGCATGTTGAATTAATATTTTTACCGGTGGGATCATATAGCCGACCTCAAATGAATAATAATAATCCAAACATCAATGCATTGGCAGGGCAATTCAAGCAAAGCCAATATGCGTTGATCATGTATTGGGCCTATAGCTTCCAGCACAAACCTCATTGCTACAGTACTGTTTTTAATTGGTTCATGTTGCATAGGCTTACTTTTTTATTTTTTATTAAAGGAAACATTGTTTGTAACTCACTGATTTTTCACCTGTGTGTTTTATCAGTTTTTTATAATATTTAGCATACTAGATGACAGTAGCTAAAGCAAGGGGCAGTACAGTAGCAGCACACAAGTAGACTACAGATGCATGCTGGGCCGGGCATGTCCAGAGGTCGTGAAGTGAGCGCTACTGGAGCAAAATTGGAGCAGGCGAGAAGGCCAGCATTTGGGAAACTCGCTCCAGTCAAATTGGGCTCACTACACTCCTTGCTCTGCTCCTCTCAAATACTCTGCTATGGCCTTGTTCTAATTCCTTGTTCCTATCAGTCTAGTGCGACAGCCACACTTACCACAGAAGAGGTGACCACAGTTAGTTTCCACAGGCAGCACAGCCTGCTGTAGACACACTGGACAGGACATGTCTGTATAGAACTGTTGCCTGGGCTCGGTTGGTTCAGCTTCCTGAGGGACGGAGAGAGCGAGGAAAAACTAATTAAATACAATACCAGGGTCCTGTTCATTAGGGCACACAGAAAACGTTTTGAAATGGATTAAACTAGTCTAGGTAGTCTCTTTGTATCAGTACATTTTCTTCCATTTGGTGCCCAATGAACATGACCCAGAAAGTGCTGTACAGTTAAGAATTTTTTATTTTATTTACAGTGACAACCTACTGTGGGGATGGGATTAAAAACATAAATAAATTTAAAAAAAATATAGGACAAAAAAAACATCACGACAAGAGAGACAAAACAACACTACATAAAGAGAGATACAACAACATAGCATGACAGCAACACATGACAACAACATGGTAGCAACACAACATGGCAGCAACACAACATGGTAGCAGCACAAAACATGGTACAAACATTATTGGGCAAAGACAACAGCACAAAGGGCAGGATGGTAGAGGCAACGATACATTGAGTCTTTGAATGAAGAGATTGAGATAAAACTGTCCAGTTTGAGTGTTTGTTGCAGCTCGTTCCAGTCGCTAGCTGCAGCGAACTGAAAAGAGGAGCGACCCAGGGATGTGTGGGCTTTGGGGACCTTTAACAGAATGTGACTGGCAGAACGGGTGTTGTATGTGGAGGATGAGGGCTACAGTAGATATCTCAGATAGGGGGGAGTGAGGCCTAAGAGGGTTTTATAAATAAGCATCAACCAGTGGGTCTTGTGACGGGTATACAGAGATGACCAGTTTACAGAGGAGTATAGAGTGCAGTGATGTGTCCTATAAGGAGCATTGGTGGCAGTTAAAGTGACAGGGGCAGTTAAATTGCCAGATCTTCTCACCTGAGAGTCGGACTGCAGCTGTTGCCGGACGGCACGGACATGTTCCTGGTTCTCCGGGTGGATGTTACGCTGCTCATTTCTGCAGAAAGAGATGTGTGGAATCCAAAACATCTTTAAGTTCAGATATTAGGAACACGCCTGGAACTTGCTAACTACAACATTCACTGACGTATCAGTTGAAAACAAATACATGTTTGATTTAGGACAGTAACAAACATAAACAAAAGTTTAGAGCTGGTTGCAAGAACATTACAACCCCATTTATTCCCATAAGAATGTCAATAATTACCAGACCTGCATAGAAGAGTTGCCAGTCCACACAGGAACGTGACACTGAGAACGACCACAAGCAGGACAGGGTTGCTGACTCCCTCTATGAGCGAGTCTTCATCTTGCAGCAAATAGTCCACCTCCCCACATCCATTGTTTTCATCCATCCCACTTAATCATATCCTACAGAACTGGGTTAGAACAGAGAGAGAGAGTAAACATGGGTCACATAACGTTAGCTACATCCAGCCACAACTCCTCCTACCTGGCTAACGTTACAGTGAGGCAACCTTACAGTTAAATACTACAGAACGCAATCCACTCAACGCATAGCCAGTTTATAACTAAATATGACTTAGGCTATATCTGTCTTAGTGCTAAACTATAACCAATGTGGATAATAAGAACGAAACTGGCTTAAATAATGTCAGGTATGTATACGTTTACAAGCTAAAAGTATCACCCTATCCACATTGGGCTTCCACTAGATAGCACAGCCACAAAGTCAAAATAAATTGTCTATATCGTAAAATTTAATTAAAACTAAAATGTGCTTTTTGGTCTAAATTAAGGTTTGGGTTAGGCAAAATGTTAGCAGTATGCTAAAGGTTATGGTTACCTATCCATTGCACTGAAGTATAATAAGAATGATCCATTGGAATTGGCTACTCCACTTCCGCATTCTCAGAGAGTTCCATTTCCCAGCATACGTATAAATGGCGTCCCAATCACTGCCTGCTCTAAATTCAACCATACGTATTTATTCACATTTTCATGGAATAAATCATTTAAAAAATGTTGGTACTTCTTCCGATATTCTTATGGTTACTTGGATTGCTTTTAGATGTATTCTGGATTTACTAACGTTGATAAAGACGGTTGATCCTATTCAGGCTCGAGATGCACAGCCACAAAGTCCAAATTGATTATATCGTTAAAAAAAATAGATTTTTGGTCTTAATTCAGCGTGAAGCATACGGTTATCAGTGTGGTTCATGTTAGGGTTATCAGTGTGGCTCATGTTAGGGTTATCAGTATGGTTCATGTTAAGGTTATCAGTGTGGTTCATGTTAGGGTTATCAGTATGGTTAATGTTAAGGTTATCAGTGTGGTTCATGTTAGGGTTATCAGTGTGGCTCATGTTAGGGTTATCAGTATGGTTAATGTTAGGGTTATCAGTATGGTTAATGTTAGGGTTATCAGTATGGTTAATGTTAAGGTTATCAGTGTGGTTCATGTTAGGGTTATCAGTGTGGTTCATGTTAGGGTTATCAGTGTGGTTCATGTTAAGGTTATCAGTGTGGTTCATGTTAAGGTTATCAGTGTGGTTCATGTTAGGGTTATCAGTGTGGTTCATGTTAAGGTTATCAGTGTGGTTCATGTTAAGGTTATCAGTGTGGTTCATGTTAGGGTTATCAGTGTGGTTCATGTTAAGGTTATCAGTGTGGTTCATGTTAAGGTTATCAGTGTGGTTCATGTTAGGGTTATCAGTGTGGTTCATGTTAAGGTTATCAGTGTGGTTAATGTTAAGGTTATCAGTGTGGTTCATGTTAGGGTTATCAGTGTGGTTCATGTTAAGGTTATCAGTGTGGTTCATGTTAGGGTTATCAGTGTGGTTCATGTTAAGGTTATCAGTGTGGTTCATGTTAAGGTTATCAGTGTGGTTAATGTTAGGGTTATCAGTGTGGTTCATGTTAAGGTTATCAGTGTGGTTAATGTTAAGGTTATCAGTGTGGTTCATGTTAGGGTTATCAGTGTGGTTCATGTTAGGGTTATCAGTGTGGTTAATGTTAAGGTTATCAGTGTGGTTCATGTTAGGGTTATCAGTGTGGTTCATGTTAGGGTTATCAGTGTGGTTAAGGTTATCAGTGTGGTTCATGTTAGGGTTATCAGTGTGGTTAATGTTAAGGTTATCAGTGTGGTTCATGTTAGGGTTATCAGTGTGGTTCATGTTAAGGTTATCAGTGTGGTTCATGTTAGGGTTATCAGTGTGGTTCATGTTAAGGTTAGGTTTAAAATCACATTTTAAGAAGAGAAATTGTAGAAATGGGCGGGGTTTATGACTTGGTGGCTGTGGTAACTAACGACGACCGTCCCAGCTGGGTGGAAGAGGCCGATAGATGTGTGTCTCAGCGTCTCTTTTTATCATTAAATAACATTTACTTTCAACGCTGTGTGTATTTATGCAAGTGAAAATAGAGTAGGACCGTATCCGTCCTGTCGGAAACCGATTAGCTAGCTTTGTAAGTATAATGAGTCCTCGTTTCGGTTATCTAGTGGATCAGACGTCTCGGTGTTGTTGATTTCGTCTCGTTTAGCTGGCTAGCCATTTTCAGAGAAACAAGACAGATCGACGTGGATTCATTGAACTATCTACATAAAGTACCATGAGTATCTTGGATTCTGTGGATCGAGTTGAACTGTGCGAGAGCCTTTTGACATGGGTACGTATAAATTAGTTATCTCGGTGGCCGAGAAAGATTGAACCGGTTGTAGACGAAATGTAGTTGTCTGGCTTTAGCTAGGGCTAAACAAGTCTGCCAAGCCTGGGAGTGTCATGGTAGTAGAGTTACTTACCGTAGACAACGCGTTACCTACCTATGATTGATAGATCGACAGACACAGACAGACACGTGTGAATATATATATATATACATACATACATACATACATACATACATACATACATACATACATACATACATACATACATACATACATACATACATACATACATACATACATACAGACGCAGTTGAAGTCGGAAGTTTACATACACTTAGGTTGAAGTCATTAAAACTCATTTTTCAACCACAACCATGTTAACAAACTTTAGTTTTGGCAAGTTGGTTAGGACATATATTCTTCCAACAATTGTTTAGACAGATTACTTCACTTATAATTCACTATAACACAATTTCAGTGGGTCAGAAGTTTACATACACTAAGTTGACTGCCTTTAAACAGCTTGGTAGCAATTTTCAAACGCCTGAAGGTACCACGTTCATCTGTACAAACAATAGTACGCAAGTATAAACACTATGGGACCACGCAGCCGTCATACCGCTCAGGAAGGAGACGCGTTCTGTCTCCTAGAGATGAACGAACTTTGGTGCGAAAAGTGCAAATCAATCCCAGAACAACAGCAAAGTACCTTGTGAAGATGCCGGAGGAAACGGGTACAAAAGTCCTGTGGCTGAGATTCTGACTCACTCAATCATGAATTTACCAACAGCAGATTGTCATGTGGCTAACTACTACAATGTAATATTTAATTGATAAGTGATGAGGACGCAGGTCTATTGAAAAGTCCGGTGTTGTATTGAAAGTTGTTGAGTCACCAAAATGTAGATAGCGTAGCCTAATATGGCTTCTTTGATTTATATTTGTATCTGGACGAAGCAGGTACAAAGCCACTAAAAGTTAAGGTACAACACTGCTGAAAAACATTATCTTCAAATAAACATTTTCTTCTGAGTCATCATGGCTGGGGTTATCTATCCCTGAGATTGGACATTGAGCATCCCTGTGATTGTGATGTTTGGTGTTTTCAGATGTTTCTACCACACCATCAATCCTAAACTGATCATGATTGGGTGTGATGTATTTATTCCATGAATAGCTAAGTAAAAATGTATCATACATTTCTGGTCCAAAGCTAGCCAGCCACAGACAGTAGTTCAAATGCATTCATATTGTTAGGGTAACCCATAACTGGTGGGCTATGTCTTAAAGACAGAATAGATCTAGTTTCTCCTGCTACTCTCCCAGGAAATAATATGGTTGACTGACGTTCCTCACATAGCTGTTAGCAATGTTGCTAACAGATACTAAAGCAGGCCGACGCACAAACAATCAACAAAAAACATGGCTTTCCTCTGTCAGCATTGTACTACACTAGGCCTTGTCGCTGAAGCCTGAACCCTGGAAAGTTTGGGTTTACTCAAGTATATTTCCTCTGCAGGAACCTGGTGTCAAGGGAACTGGGCCTATGTCATTGTTTGAGCACACTCATACCAAGTTTAGGCCTGGTATTACTTTCGTTATTGGAACAACTAGGCTTACAGTAATTTGACAAACTATTTAATCTTCCTAAATAATCTGCGCTCTCTATTGTTATGAATTCTTATTAGGGGTTCAGCAGCGATGCTGGTGAAACCCTATTGTATTTGTTGGCATTCATTATTATTAAACCTGTTCTTCCCGAAAGGACATTAGCATGCACATTCCTGTGAGATGGTAAGGCCCAGGAGGGTGTTACTTGGCATGCTGGTAAAGGGCCAAGGGCCACACCCTCTCATGCCAATTTCCCACATTGTGGTGCAATAATCATTGATTAAAAATGCTAACTTTGATAGGTCACGCCCCTCACCAGGTTTGACCTAGAGTCATGACATTCGGTACATAGGTACCTCTCCTCACAAGGAACAAATTTGCCTCATGGACCTGTAAGGGTTGCCATGATGGATTTTCCGCCATTTAAAATTTTGGAATTAACACTTAACGCTACTTCTCTGTTACCGAATGACCGGTCTGCATGAAACTTTATATGTGGCATCTATGAAACAAGTTCTCCCAACTCAATATTTTCCAAATTAGTACCTAAAACAACGTGGACAATATTGACCAATAAGCATTCACATGGGTGTGGTCTGGCACATAAATGCATATAAATTAGTCTCGGATATTCATATTGTAACAATTTGGTACACATGTTCCAAACTGAAGACTCAACATGTGCAAGCACATTCAGCTCAACTGAATGGCCCAACTCGGACGACGCAATTTTGTCATTACGGGGTATTGTATGTAGATTGAGGGGGATGAAACTCTTCAATACATTTTAGAATAAGACTAGCATAAAAAAATGTGTAAAAAGTGAAGGGGTCTGAATACTTTCCGAATGCAATGTATATTCCATCTCAGGAGAACAACAACCTGGCGCTTGACAAACTGTACGAGGCTATAAACAAGCAGGAAAATCTGCACCATGAGACTGCTTTTCTTGTTGCAAGTGATTTGAATTGTCGATCACTAAGACGTGATACCCAACTTCTATCAACACGTCTCTTTGCCACTAGGGGCGATTAAAATCCTAGACGACTCTTACTCAACCAGCAAGCATACAAGGCTCTCCCTTGCTAACCTTCACTTGTCATCCTTGTGGTATTGAGAGATAAACATGACAATGCTTTCACTGAATGCACATACAAGAACATAGTTCCTACATGATAGAAGGCTTGCTTTGTTATCCAACTGATCTTGTGTCCTGTGTCATCCTGTGAACCCCGTTCATTGCTGCTTGCAGCTATATTTTTGGTAAAATATTTCCTGGGAGTTTTCTTCCTCCACTCCACCCATCTGTTTCCTTTTTGTGTGTGTGTGTGTGTGTGTGTGTGTGTGTGTGTGTGTGTGTGTGTGTGTGTGTGTGGAGGATTTGCTTATTTTCTCTTTCTCTCAAAGGACATTGAATCGCTGCCTGGTGCAGCTCATTTAGAGGTGAGGAGAACTAAACCTACTACAAACAGATGTGAAAAATGGAACCTGAATAAAAAGTTAAAACAAGAAGAGATCAGACATATTCAGTTGAAAATTACTATGTTAAAAATGGTGTCCTTGAGTCCCAAGGCCAGGGGTTTAGAGGTTATATCATAATCTAAATACGATTAGCAGATTAATTTGATCTGAGTACATTACCATAAGAAGGTGGATGGAACTTGTACCAGTCCATGTTTCTTGGAGTGGACATTGCTTATGAGGTGGTGGGGTCTCCTATGCTGACCGTGTTGTCTGACTCACTCTGCTAGGTTTCCAGCATGTGAGGGGAAAAATGTCAAACCTTAATGCGCCAGCTGGCGGTCACTCATCGCCTCTGCTACTCCACATCAGGGTTTCTGTTGGCCAGCAATTGCCGGCTTTTGGACAATATTTTAATTTTAATTTAATATTTATTTAACTAGGCAAGTCCGTTAAGAACAAATTCTTATTTATCTACCCTTGCCAAACCCAGACGACTCTGGGCCAATTGTGCGCCGCCCTATGGGACTCCCAATCACGGCTGGATGTGATACAGCCTGGATTCAAACCAGGGTCTGTAGTGACGCTTCTAGCACTGAGTTGCAGTGCCTTAGACCGCTTCGCTACTCGGCCCAACCCAAACTGTTGCCGGCCAAGATGACATGAAGAAAAATCGCATTGCAAAAATAATGCTTTTATTCATTGATGGAAATACCAAATACATTTGACCTGCATGTTTATCAGTTTATTGGTTTATTTGCATAATGTAGTGTTATTAAATGGGCCTGGGTGTATTACCATTAGTCATCATAGATAGATAGATAGATAGATAGATAGATACTTTATTGATCCCCGAGGGGAAATTTCTTCGTCAAGCAGCTAAAAAAAACACAGGGCAGGTGCAAAATGCCAGAACAAAAATACACAAAAGCCAGATACACAATACATAGAGCGGCAGTATGAAAAAATACAAGAAGTCTGAAGTGCAAAAAGCTATAGAAAGACTAAGAGGGCTATCCCTATGCAATTCTCATATAAATACTTTTCCTACAAGCCCAAAACGTTGATGGAGTGACAACCCTCATAATATAATTAATAGGGAGGAGAATGGAGTGACAACCCTCATAATATAATTAATAGGGAGGAGAATGGAGTGACAACCCTCATAATATAATTAATAGGGAGGAGAATGGAGTGACAACCCACATAATATAATTAATAGGGAGGAGAATGGAGTGACAACCCACATAATATAATTAATAGGGAGGAGAATGGAGTGACAACCCACATAATATAATTAATAGGGTGGAGAATGGAGTGACAACCCTCATAATATAATTAATAGGGAGGAGAATGGAGTGACAACCCACATAATATAATTAATAGGGAGGAGAATGGAGTGACAACCCACATAATATAATTAATAGGGAGGAGAATGGAGTGACAACCCTCATAATATAATTAATAGGGAGGAGAATGGAGTGACAACCCTCATAATATAATTAATAAGGAGGAGAATGGAGTGACAACCCTCATAACCTGCGTAACGGTTATGTTTTTCAATAAAATAATCAGGAATCAGCTCTATATGTAGTGTGATTAGTGACCTTTACCATTAAACCCAACCATTACCATTAAGCCCAACCCATTACCATTAAACCCAACCCATTACCATTAAACCCAACCCATTACCATTAAACCCAACCCATTACCATTAAACCCAACCCATTACCATTAAACCCAACCCATTACCATTAAACCCAACCCATTACCATTAAACCCAACCCATTACCATTAAACCCAACCCATTACAATTAAACCCAACCAATTAAACCCAACCCATTAAACCCAACCCATTACCATTAAACCCAACCCATTACAACCAACCCATTACCATTAAACCCAACCCATTACCATTAAACCCAACCCATTACCATTAAACCCAACCCATTACCATTAAACCCAACCCATTACCATTAAACCCAACCCATTACCATTAAACCCAATCCATTACCATTAAACCCAACCCATTACCATTAAACCCAACCCATTACAATTAAACCCAACCCATTAAACCCAACCCATTACCATTAAACCCAACCCATTACCATTAAACCCAACCCATTACACCCAACCCATTACCATTAAACCCAACCCATTACCATTAAACCCAACCCATTACCATTAAACCCAACCCATTACCATTAAACCCAACCCATTACCATTACACCCAACCCATTACCATTACACCCAACCCATTACACCCAACCCATTACCATTAAACCCAACCCATTACACCCAACCCATTACCATTAAACCCAAATCATTACCATTAAACCCAACCCATTACCATTAAACCCAACCCATTAAACCCAACCCATTAAACCCAACCCATTACCATTAAACCCAACCCATTACCATTAAACCCAACCCATTACACCCAACCCATTACCATTAAACCCAACCCATTACCATTACACCCAACCCATTACCATTAAACCCAACCCATTACCATTACACCCAACCCATTACCATTAAACCCAACCCATTACCATTACACCCAACCCATTACCATTACACCCAACCCATAACACCCAACCCATTACCATTAAACCCAACCCATTACACCCAACCCATTACCATTAAACCCAACCCAATACCTTTACCATTTCACTAAACCCAACCCAGTACCTTTACCACTGCAAAACACTATACAGTGTGTGTTTGGGACTTTTACCATTGAAGCCATTAGAACTGCTGTAGCCTATTGGTTTGTTCACCAGGAATGGTCTAACAGTAACTAATGACTTTTTTCAAGTTAATAAACCACACTGTTTCCTGGACACAGATTACTGTAAAAGAAGGACAAACTGATTTGCTTTCATGGAGGACTGGCTGGAATTGTAAGGATGACCACACAATTTATTTTAATCATTAGCCAAATCTATTGGTTTTCTACCCAAAGTTTCAAAGGACATCTATTTAAGAAACACAAGCTTGCTTGTCATGGCTTGCTGAAATGACATGGGATGACTCTGAATGGCATGGGGTAATCTGAAAATGTTCTGTTCTTACATTCTCATTCATCACCACTGGAACCTCTAGACATTATAGCCAACACCTAGTCCTCTATGGTTCTAGTTTAAGGATTGGTGGTTCCTGGAACCTCTAGACATTTATAGCTTAGGCCTGTTCCTTTTCTGTTCTAGAAATGCAGTCTCAGCAACTCTGTCCGTGCAGTGAATATTTTCCATTTGTGTAGTCTTGGCTAGGCTGTTTCTTGTTTTGCTAAAATATCTGTTTTCATTTCATTAGACAATTCTACTGCAAAACCGATTCCTCCTCTGGAGAATCTTTATGATTTCTAAACAAATGTTTCATTATTCCTGAATGGGGAATGTCTTCTGTCCTCTACCTGTTAACAGTGGGCCTCCTCCTCTACCTGTTAACAGTGGGCCTCCGCCTCTACCTGTTAACAGTGGGCCTCCTCCTCTACCTGTTAACAGTGGGCCTCCTCCTCTACCTGTTAACAGTGGGCCTCCTCCTCTACCTGTTAACAGTGGGCCTCCTCTACCTGTTAACAGTGGGCCTCCTCCTCTACCTGTTAACAGTGGGCCTCCTCCTCTACCTGTTAACAGTGGGCCTCCTCCTCTACCTGTTAACAGTGGGCCTCCTCCTCTACCTGTTAACAGTGGGCCTCCGCCTCTACCTGTTAACAGTGGGCCTCCGCCTCTACCTGTTAACAGTGGGCCTCCTCCTCTACCTGTTAACAGTGGGCCTCCTCCTCTACCTGTTAACAGTGGGCCTCCTCCTCTACCTGTTAACAGTGGGCCTCCTCCTCTACCTGTTAACAGTGGGCCTCCGCCTCTACCTGTTAACAGTGGGCCTCCTCCTCTACCTGTTAACAGTGGGCCTCCTCCTCTACCTGTTAACAGTGGGCCTCCTCCTCTACCTGTTAACAGTGGGCCTCCTCCTCTACCTGTTAACAGTGGGCCTCCTCCTCTACCTGTTAACAGTGGGCCTCCGCCTCTACCTGTTAACAGTGGGCATCTAAATGTTGTAATGTGAGCCTTTCCCCTATACGTAGGCCTACACTGAGATGCCCTGTGTTGTCTCATGCCAGCTTAACACATTACACGTGGTACCATGGCACCACATTACTGGGACCATGGCACCACATTACTGGGACCATGGCACCACATTACTGGGACCATGGCACCACATTACTGGGACCATGGCACCACCTGTGTTCCCTTCCCTGTACTTCTCTACTACAGCATTTTGAACATGAGTCCCAAATAGCAACAACTTAGTGCTTCTCTGTGGACACACACACACACACACACACACACACACACACACTCTCTTTTCCACTTCCCTTCTCCGTCATGTCATTCACCACAGCAATGTCATCCTTCTCACCGAGCGGTTTTCAGTTCTGTGGTCCTGTGCTGGAACTAAGTGCTCTGCCACAGCCTGTGTGACTGAATTAAGTGCTCTGCCACAGCCTGTGTGACTGAACTAAGTGCTCTGCCACAGCCTGTGTGACTGAACTAAGTGCTCTGCCACAGCCTGTGTGACTGAACTAAGTGCTCTGCCACAGCCTGTGTGACTGAACTAAGTGCTCTGCCACAGCCTGTGTGACTGAACTAAGTGCTCTGCCACAGCCTGTGTGACTGAACTAAGTGCTCTGCCACAGCCTGTGTGACTGAACTAAGTGCTCTGCCACAGCCTGTGTGACTGAACTAAGTGCTCTGCCACAGCCTGTGTGACTGAACTAAGTGCTCTGCCACAGCCTGTGTAACGGAACCGTTCCTTCCTCCCATGGTAATTGTAGTTCTGTAACACACTAACAGAACTGTTGGGGTTCTGCCCCCTGGCCCCCAGCCCAGTACCTCAGTGCTGCTACAGAAGATGTGACTGCATCCCAAATGGCAGCATATTCAGGACACATATGACTTGGTCAAAAGTAGTGCACTATGTAGCGACTAGGGTTCCATTTGGGACACAAGGAGACTGACTGAGTGGCCTAGCTGTAGCTGCTCTGGTTAGGCTGACAAGACCAGGCTGTTGCTAACCGCTGTAGGACAGCCTGTCAGGAGCCTGTACCTCACAGAGAAAATGCATCACACAGAGTAGACCTGTTCTGGCTATTAGACCGTACACACTTTTTAAGCATCACATTTGTAAGACCAAGTCCTAATTCTTACCCAATAGACAAAGGTTAGGCCTATATCACAGTCGTCTGTGTTGACTAGACAGCAGGAAATAGAGAGCCCAGTAGAGAGCCCAGTAGAGAGCCCAGTAGAGAGCCCAGTAAAGAGCCCATTTGTGTGCTGTGCTGTTCTCACTGCTCAGATGAGTCTTGCAGCAGTGGACATTTAGCAATGCTTTAGACACTCAGACAGACATGCCAGTAACATATCCTCTGTGGTGAGGTCAGTTTGTAGAGTATTTATAGATCCACCCCTATGACTCGACAAGTAACGATGTAAGACACAGGCTTTGTTTAGGCTATAACATTAGATGTTAGAAAAATAGAAAGTACTTCTGAATGGTGTTACTGTTTACTTGTTAAGGAATAACCTACCAGTTGGAGACATTACATTCAGGACGACAGAGGTGTGTCTGTATTTATGTGACTGGAATTATGGCATTGTCCATGGCGCCTCCATGTCTTGTCAGCTCCTCTGCTTAGTTCAGTGCTAAGCCTGACAAGATGGCGCTGGATAGCAGCTGTTTTACGGGCTCCCGACCAATTATGCTATTTTGTGTTTATTTTTTTGTGTGTTTTTTTACGCTGATCTTAACTTATGTGTCCTGCATCATTTCTTACGACGGAAAACAGCTTCTGAGCTTCAGAACCGCGATCACTAACGTCAATTTGGATGCTAGTGGACGGTGATTTTAATGCAGGGGAACCGAAATCCGTTTAACCTCATTTTAACCATGTCACCTGTGCAACTCCTGGTGACAACACTACCTTTACACCACACAAAGAAACGTGCACTTGCCCTCCGTTTATCAAATAACTATCCTTCTGATTCCTGCTTCCGAACAAAAATGTAAACGGGAAGAACCAGTGACACAAACACTGTGGAAGTGGTCCGATGAAGCGGATGTTATGCTACAGGACTGTTTCTCTAGAACAGACTGGATTGTTCCGGGATTCATCTGAAAACATTGAGGAGTTTACCACATCAGTCACTGGCTTCATTAAAAGGTGCATCAACAACATCTTCCCAACAGTGACCGTACGTACATCCAGTGCATTCTGAAAGTATTCAGACCCCTTGACCTTTTCCACATTTTGTTACGTTACAGCCTTATTCTAAAAAATATACGGTATATCTACACCCAATACTCCATAATGACAAGGCTAAAACAGGTTTTGACATTTTTGCACATTTATTACAAATAAAAAAACAGAAATGCCTTATTTACGTAAGTACTTAGACCCTTTGCTATGAGACTTGAAATTGAGCTCAGGTGTATCCTGTTTCCATTGATCATCCTTGAGATGTTTCTACAACTTGATTGGAGTCTACCTTTCTATATAAGGTCCCACAGTTGACGATGCGTTTCAGAGCAAAAACCAAGCCCAGAGGTTGACGGAGTAGAGCACTGTTTTTGGTTACTACATGGTTCCATATGTGTTATTTCATAGTTTTGATGTCTTCACTATTATTCTACAATGTAGAAAATAGTAAAAATAATGAAAAACCCTTGAATGAGTAAGCCTATCCAAACTTTTGACTGGTACTGTATGTGTGAAATTAGTTTTGATTTCGAGTGGACCATTATCATGCACCTGTCTGGAACAGGGGCAAGGGAAAAAATCCATATAGTCTCTGCACTTGAATAGCGAATGGAGGACTCTCTTCCTGGGGTTAATTCCCAGGCCAGGTCGGCTATACTCCTCTTCACTTAGAAATGTAAGTTGTAGATCTGTCATTCTCATTGAAAGCAAGTCTAAGAAGCGGTAGATCTGTTCTATGTGTGTTATTTCTATGCTTCCCTTTTATTATGTTTTTTGTTTTTACGTTTCTTTTACTTTTGGTTTTGATTATGGAAAGTATATTTCACACGGTTTAGATGCTACAAGGATTCTCTACACTATACTTGCTTGTTTTGTCACAGACTGAAATTAGGCGAACAATTGGCCAAGTGATTTCTTCATAGTGCATGTTTTAAATGTTAAAGGTTTAATATTATCTTACTTAGAAAATATTATGTAGGCCCAGACTTAATAAACGAACAATACACTGAATTCATACATTTTAAGTAATTGAAATTGTCTTTCTCCACCATACCACAACACATGTTTCCAATCAGGGAGGTGAAGTCGAGAAAGTATTCAATAATTTCGCTGTGTATTTGAGATGGAATCAAGGCATTAGAATGGAGGCCACCAAAATAGAACTTGTTCAGCAAACATTTTGAACCCTATTTTAAATGTTACCTTTATTTATCCAGGCAAGTCAGTTAAGAACAGTGCCTCTAGCACTGAGATGCAGTGTCTTAGACCACTGTGCCACTTATAACGTGAAGTGATGCTCTGAGATAGAATCTCAGTGGAGAGCCTGTCAAACTTACTAGACAGAAAGAGAGAGGGAGTGAAGGAAATGAGAGTAGACCCACAGCTGTGTTTATAGTACTCTGAAGGGAGCAGGACCACTGAGCACTGACAGTATGGGGGTGTTTAGAGTGACAACACTGCTGGATCTGGTTCATAGGAATGACATTGACAAGATTAATATGTTATCGACGTAGAGAGTCTTTTACTCATTTCCGGTGAAAGTCAGAGAGCCTCTAGGCTCATGAATTGTTGTAGCGCTCTGCTCCATTTTGCACAGTGGCCAAGTTTAAGGCTGTGTGAAGAATGAATAGGGCTCGGGGCTCGGGGTCATGATGGATAGGATTTAATCCTTTTTCTGCTAGATCCAAACGTTTGGGTTGGAGGCACCATGCAGAACAGTGGAAGATCTCACCAGTGGGATTGTCATGGCCCAGGCCCTACAGAAAATGTAAGTGTCAACTATATATATTTTTAAATTGTTTACCTTTTTAACTGCTGGAAATGTGTTTTGTGAAACCATCAAGCCAACGTTTTAGTTGGCGCCGTGGCTAGGCGCCGTGGCTTCTCTCCACTTTCTTTCTCCCATATGTGACCACTTATCTGTCTCTTCCAGAGACGTTGTGTATTTCACTGACCACTGGATCAGTAGGATCAAGCCTGAGGTGGGAGATAACTGGCGGCTAAAGGTATGATGATGATGATGATGATGATGATGATGATGATGATGCATGGTGGTTGTTTTTTTCTGTTGCTTCCATCTGCTCTCAAGCCTCTGTCATACATGTTAATTCCCTTGTCAGTGTCACAGTCACACATCCTCCCTCCTCTTTTCAGATCAGTAATCTAAAGAAGGTGTTGAAAGGTGTACTGGACTACAACCAGGAGGTCCTTCAACAGCAGATCAATGACTTCACCCTGCCAGACATCAACCTGATAGGAGAACACTCGGACGCCGCAGAGCTGGGCAGGATGCTGCAGCTCATACTAGGCTGTGCTGTCAACTGTGAACAGAAACAAGGTCTGTCTGTGTGTCTGTCTGTCTGTCTGCTCAGTGTGGGCTTGTCTGTCTGTCTGCTCAGTGTGGGCTTGTCTGTCTGTCTGCTCAGTGTGGGCTTGTCTGTCTGTCTGCTCAGAGAAATCTGTTCAACATGTAGTCATTCACTCTGTCTCTGTCTGCCCTTCTAGAATACATCCAGACCATAATGATGTTGGAGGAATCTGTTCAACATGTTGTCATGACAGCCATTCAAGAGGTAGGCCTTTGTACACATTTGAAATGGCTGTGTGCTTTACTCGAGATGCATTTCCTGTGTCCTCATATGCCATACTACACTGTGTATGGTCTCTGTGTGTTGTAGCTGATGACATCACACTGTGTATGGTCTCTGTGTGTTGTAGCTGATGACATCACACTGTGTATGGTCTCTGTGTGTTGTAGCTGATGACATCACACTGTGTATGGTCTCTGTGTGTTGTAGCTGATGACATCACACTGTGTATGGTCTCTGTGTGTTGTAGCTGATGACATCACACTGTGTATGGTCTCTGTGTGTTGTAGCTGATGACATCACACTGTGTATGGTCTCTGTGTGTTGTAGCTGATGACATCACACTGTGTATGGTCTCTGTGTGTTGTAGCTGATGACATCACACTGTGTATGGTCTCTGTGTGTTGTAGCTGATGAGCAAAGAGTGTCCAGTTATTGGCGGAAACGACTCGTACGCTGACATTGATAAACAGGTAAGATGTTACAGAGAATGTATCTTAATATAATAAACATGATTTAGTGTATCAGCCTTTATTTGACATTGATAGACAGGTAAGATGTTACAGAGAATGTATCTTAATATAATAAACATGATTTAGTGTACCAGCCTTTATTTGACATTGATAGACAGTTAAGATGTTACAGAGAATGTTTCTAAATATAATAAACATGATTTAGTGTATCAGCCTTTATTTCTATTCTGAGTATCAGTTCTATTTCCAGCTGAAGAAGACTGTGGAGGATCTGAACGAGGCTCTAGCCACCAAGGAGGAGATCGCACAGAGATGCCATGAGCTGGACATGCAGGTTGGCCTTAACTTGGCTTTAATTCCTTTATGTGAACAGGGCTCGCTCTGACTTCAATATGGTTAGTGACGGCTACAGTTCAAGGACATCGTTCACCATGGTGTCCTGATCATGGGTTGCACATTTCATCACGATATTGTTTGAACATTCGTTTTAGGACTGATGCCTATCTGTACATTCGTTTTAGGACTGATGCCTATCTGTACATTCTACTTAATGCGATCTCTTTGAGCACTAATTAAGATTTAATCAAAAGTGCATTACAGTGGCTTTGAAATACAATTACATTTCCAAAGGAGGCACCCTAAAGAAAAATATACATTTTCTGGTGTTCTTGTAAAGACTGAAATAAAGAAATAAACCCTGAAATGTTTAAAGTTGGCTGTATGAATGTGTTGCCCCTCAGGTGGCAGCGCTGCAGGAGGAGAGGGGTAGTCTTCTGGCTGAGAACCAGATCCTCATGGAGCGTCTCAACCAGTCTGACTCCATAGAAGACCTGAACAGCCCTGTAGGACGCAGACACCTGCAGCTGCAGACACATCTAGAACATCTCCAGGAGGAGACCTTCAGGTAAGACCCTTAGTAAGGTAGGGAGGAGGGGGGGGGGATTCCGTTTGGACAGAGGTGTAAGTCTCTCTCTCTGTGGTGTCTGCAGGCTGGAGGCAGCGAAGGATGACTATCGTATCCACTGTGAGGAGTTGGAGAAGGAGCTGACAGAGCTGAGAGAACAGAACGAAGAGCTCACCTCTCTGGCTGATGAAGCCCAGTCACTGAAGGACGAGATGGACGTACTCAGGTAGGAACCACACTACACCTTAAACCCTACACCCTAACCCTGGCTGATGAAGCCTAGTCCCTGAAGGACGAGATGGACGTACTCCGTTAGGATCCACACTACACCCTAACCCCTAACCAGATATCTCTCTTTCATGTTTTTCATGGTTGGGGTCCAATTAAATTCAGTTTAATCCCTGAGTTGACTGAATTGAAATGGTATTGACCCCAACCATGGTAACACTCAAGTATTAGTTAACCCTGCAAGCAAGCAAGTTGTGATTCCCTGGTTGACCTCCATCGACATAGTTGGCAGCCCACTGACTGCACTACAATGTTTTGTATAGACACTAACCTAAGCTTGTGTTTGTGTCACACAGACACTCGTCAGACAAGGTGTCCACGCTGGAGGGCAAGGTGGAGATGTATAAGAAGAAGCTAGAGGACCTGGGAGATCTGAGGAGACAGGTCAAACTGTTAGAGGAGAAGAACACGGTGTACATGCAGAACACCGTCAGTCTGGAGGAAGAACTACGCAAGGCCAACACCACTAGAGGACAGCTGGAGTCCTACAAGAGACAGGTATGGATAGAGCCTCAACAAGAAGAGACACACACTACTACAAACACACACAGAGAGAGAGAGAGTTTAACATGCTGTCCTTGTTGTCCGCAGGTGGTAGAGCTGCAGAACAGGCTGTCTGATGAGTCTAAAAAGACAGACAAGATGGAGTTTGAATACAAGAGACTCAAGGAGAAGGTGGACTCTCTTCAGAAAGAAAAAGATGTAGGTGCTACAATGGTTCATTTCACTTTACAGTACAGAACTCCAGGTCAGTCCACCAGTCATCTGGAATAATAACAGAAGGGGAACGTTAACAGGAAGCAGCCGTGGTCTGTAACAGGAAGCAGCCGTGGTCTGTAACAGGAAGCAGCCGTGGTCTGTAACAGGAAGCAGCCGTGGTCTGTAACAGGAAGCAGCCGTGGTCTGTAATGCTGAGAGATGAGTGTTTTCTGGAACCATGTTTATCTTGCCCATCACAACAGATTCCTTTCCTCAGACCGCAACATTAGTACCTGTAACTCTGTTTTATAAACTGGGTGGTTCCAGCCCTGAATGCTGATTGGCTGACAGCCGTGGTATATCAGACCGTATACCATGGGTATGACTAAACATGTATTTTTACTGCTCTAATTACGTTGGTAACCAGTTTATAATAGCAATAAGGCACCTCTGGGGTTTGTGGTATATGGCCAATATACCACGGCTAAGGACTGTATCCAGGTACTCCTCGTTGCGTCGTGCGTAAGGCCATATACCACACCCCCCGTGCCTTATTATTAACTGTAACATGGGGCTTCCCTCTCTCTCTCTCTCTCTCCCTCCGTCCCTCCGTCCCTCCAGCGTATGAGGTCAGAGAGAGACTCTTTAAAGGAGACCATTGAGGAGCTGCGATGTGTTAAGGCTCAGAAGGAACAACTGTCTACAGGTGAAACACACTCTCCTGCTCTCCTACCATTGGTCTGTTTCTCCCACTCCTGCTCTCCTACCATTGGTCTGTTTCTCCCACTCCTGCTCTCCTACCATTGGTCTGTTTCTCCCACTCCTGCTCTCCTACCATTGGTCTGTTTCTCCCACTCCTGCTCTCCTACCATTGGTCTGTTTCTCCCACTCCTGCTCTCCTACCATTGGTCTGTTTCTCCCACTCCTGCTCTCCTACCATTGGTCTGTTTCTCCCACTCCTGCTCTCCTACCATTGGTCTGTTTCTCCCACTCCTGCTCTCCTACCATTGGTCTGTTTCTCCCACTCCTGCTCTCCTACCATTGGTCTGTTTCTCCCACTCCTGCTCTCCTACCATTGGTCTGTTTCTCCCACTCCTGCTCTCCTACCATTGGTCTGTTTCTCCCACTCCTGCTCTCCTACCATTGGTCTGTTTCTCCCACTCCTGCTCTCCTACCATTGGTCTGTTTCTCCCACTCCTGCTCTCCTACCATTGGTCTGTTTCTCCCACTCCTGCTCTCCTACCATTGGTCTGTTTCTCCCACTCCTGCTCTCCTACCATTGGTCTGTTTCTCCCACTCCTGCTCTCCTACCATTGGTCTGTTTCTCCCACTCCTGCTCTCCTACCATTGGTCTGTTTCTCCCACTCCTGCTCTCCTACCATTGGTCTGTTTCTCCCACTCCTGCTCTCCTACCATTGGTCTGTTTCTCCCACTCCTGCTCTCCTACCATTGGTCTGTTTCTCCCACTCCTGCTCTCCTACCATTGGTCTGTTTCTCCCACTCCTGCTCTCCTACCATTGGTCTGTTTCTCCCACTCCTGCTCTCCTACCATTGGTCTGTTTCTCCCACTCCTGCTCTCCTACCATTGGTCTGTTTCTCCCACTCCTGCTCTCCTACCATTGGTCTGTTTCTCCCACTCCTGCTCTCCTACCATTGGTCTGTTTCTCCCACTCCTGCTCTCCTACCATTGGTCTGTTTCTCCCACTCCTGCTCTCCTACCATTGGTCTGTTTCTCCCACTCCTGCTCTCCTACCATTGGTCTGTTTCTCCCACTCCTGCTCTCCTACCATTGGTCTGTTTCTCCCACTCCTGCTCTCCTACCATTGGTCTGTTTCTCCCACTCCTGCTCTCCTACCATTGGTCTGTTTCTCCCACTCCTGCTCTCCTACCATTGGTCTGTTTCTCCCACTCCTGCTCTCCTACCGTTGGTCTGTTTCTCCCACTCCTGCTCTCCTACCGTTGGTCTGTTTCTCCCACTCCTGCTCTCCTACCGTTGGTCTGTTTCTCCCACTCCTGCTCTCCTACCATTGGTCTGTTTCTCCCACTCCTGCTCTCCTACCATTGGTCTGTTTCTCCCACTCCTGCTCTCCTACCATTGGTCTGTTTCTCCCACTCCTGCTCTCCTACCATTGGTCTGTTTCTCCCACTCCTGCTCTCCTACCGTTGGTCTGTTTCTCCCTCAAGTGTACCCCCTGCTGTCAGTGTCTCTGATTTGACGAGAGAAAGAAAATAAGTGTAATATGTAATTGAAGGATGAAAGCAGGTTGGGCTGTTCAGTTGACTTGTTGCTACTTGCAGCAGTGACGTCTTTGGTGTAGTTTGTTCATCTTCGTGTCCCACAGTGCCTCTAGTCTGTTTTAGTAATCAGTTTGTGTCTAACATAATGTATTTGTGTTTCTCCAGGCAGGGTTCCACTCGGCAGTAACGATGTCTCTGATTCACTGGCTGCAGAGATCGTCACCCCAGAGATCCGGTATGATTTGTTGAGCCCCCAGACATTCCACAGCTCCCAGACTGAATCATGCATATTACATCCACCCATAATGCAGCTCACACAATGTTTACTTTCATCCGACAGGATCTGTTTTGCTGGGAGGAATGTTGAAATGTGTTGGTCATAACTAGCATGTGTACTGTTGAACCCCCAGTCCTTACACTGTCATGTGTACTGTTGAACCCCCAGTCCTTACGCTGTCATGTGTACTGTTGAACCCCCAGTCCTTACACTGTCATGTGTACTGTTGAACCCCCAGTCCTTACACTGTCATGTGTACTGTTGAACCCCCAGTCATTTCACTGTCATGTGTACTGTTGAACCCCCAGTCCTTACACTGTCATGTGTACTGTTGAACCCCCAGTCATTTCACTGTCATGTGTACTGTTGAACCCCCAGTCCTTACACTGTCATGTGAACTGTTTGTCTATAAATCCTTCTCAAGGCTCATTAACTTTGTCACCACTTCAAAGAAATACAATAAACTAATTAGACTACTTCTCTGTAGTCGGTTTGACATTCTCCGCTCCGCTCGGCACAGATACCTTCAAGGCTTTTTCTGTTGTCTTCTGTCTGCTTTGTAGAAGGCTGAGTGGCCTGCTGGGTAATGTACTGCTTTGTAGAAGGCTGAGTGGCCTGCTGGGTAATGTACTGTTCTGTAGAAGGCTGAGTGGCCTGCTGGGTAATGTACTGCTCTGTAGAAGGCTGATGAGTGGCCTGCTGGGTAATGTACTGCTCTGTAGAAGGCTGAGTGGCCTGCTGGGTAATGTACTGCTCTGTAGAAGGCTGATGAGTGGCCTGCTGGGTAATGTACTGCTCTGTAGAAGGCTGAGTGGCCTACTGGGTAATGTACTGCTCTGTAGAAGGCGAGAGAGGGCAGCTTTGAGGGCAGCTTTCTTTTCTCTCAGTTCTCGCCTTCTCTTCCAGCTCTGTGAGAAGCCTTGGATCAGATGATGGCAGGCCTTGACTGCTGTGTCAAAACTCTGAATTTTCATTGCCTTTGAGATGGCCAGGTTCAAATTATGGCCAAAGCACCCAAGCCACAGATCTGGGAACTCTTCAAAAGCCTTGATCATGTTTGTTGCGTTGTCTGTGGTTATGCAGACCAGGTCTTTCTTGTTGATACCCCACTCTTCCAGCATATTCTCAAAAAACTCTGATGTTGTGAGCCAAGTGATCTTCTGGGAAGAACTGTGTTTCCAGGCAGTTTGATTCCAGTTGCCAGTCTGGGGTGAGGTAATGGATAGTGAAGCTGATGCAGCTGAGGCACCTGTTTTCCTCGCCAAGGCCCATGCTTCTTTTGCAGAAAAAGATTTGCTAATTCAGGAGAGAACCAAGAATTAGTACGATTTCTAATTCTGTGATTCTTAAAAGGAGCATGTTTATCTGATGTAGAGGTGAAGATAGAAGAGAATAGGGCTAAAACTGGGTCCGGAAAGCAGCATGTGGATAAAGGCTCTGAGTGATATAAGTCATGGATAAAGGCTCTGAGTGATATAAGTCATGGATAAAGGCTCTGAGTGATATAAGTCATGGATAAAGGCTCTGAGTGATATAAGTCAAGGATAAAGGCTCTGAGTGATATAAGTCATGGATAAAGGCTCTGAGTGATATAAGTCAAGGATAAAGGCTCTGAGTGATATAAGTCAAGGATAAAGGCTCTGAGTGATATAAGTCATGGATAAAGGCTCTGAGTGATATAAGTCAAGGATAAAGGCTCTGAGTGATATAAGACAAGGATAAAGGCTCTGAGTGATATAAGTCATGGATAAAGGCTCTGAATGATATAAGTCAAGGATAAAGGCTCTGAGTGATATAAGTCAAGGATAAAGGCTCTGAGTGATATAAGTCAAGGATAAAGGCTCTGAGTGATATAAGTCAAGGATAAAGGCTCTGAGTGATATAAGACAAGGATAAAGGCTCTGAGTGATATAAGTCAAGGATAAAGGCTCTGAGTGATATAAGACAAGGATAAAGGCTTGCTGTGAGAAATGTTTATAATTTCTCTTAGAGATTAGACAGAGATCGGAGTGTTTCAGCCTGGTATCTCTAATACAAGCAATAGGGCAGTGGTCACTGATATCATTTGCAAAAACCCCACTGGCTGTGTATTTAGGGGGGGTATTACAATACTGTCTAGTAGAGTAGATTTTACTGGGTTCTTAATGTTGGGACCGGTTGGCTTAGTTATCAGCGGGGACAGATTTAGCTCAATACAAATGCCTTTTAATTTATCAGATACTGGTGACAGACAATCCAGATTAAAATCTCCCAAAATCAGTCATTCAGAGTTTGCATCATTAGACAATATTTCAGAGAGTTTGCTTAGAGTACAAGGAGGAGCTGAGGGGGGGCGATATACCCCAGCTAGAGTTAAATGAGCGTTATTTCCAAGTACCACATTTAAAACCAGGCAATCATATTGCTTTGGGACAGAGGTAGATATGGACACAGAGACATTTAAGCAACATTTTACATAAATCGCAATTCCACCCCCTACCAACTCTATCAGCTCTAAACATATTGTACCCAAGCAGCTGAACATCTGAGTCAGGCACAGAAACACACAACCACGTTTCAGATACAACTAGTACGTCAACATTTGATTGTATGACCAGAATTTCAAAAAAGTCCTGCTTTTGGATCAGGCTTCTAGCATTCAAATGAATTATTCCAATGCCATTTTTGAGGGAGTTCATATCAGATGGAGCAGCCAGAGTTTGCCTTACAGGATCGCTGGAAGAGCGATAAACTATTGACGGGCTCAATATTATGGGGACAAGATTACAACTAACAATACCTCTCTGTATGTGAGTAGTAGGCCATCAATACGATGATTGGACAATAATCTAGGAATTGCACAAAGGTTGTTTATTGTAGGTTGTTCCAGACTTGTAATTAAGGAACTAATGAATGAACCTTGGGGAGGAGCAGTGAACATGGACTGACAGGGCAGCATACAATCCCAGAAATCAGCCCTGGAAAACAGTGCACATCAGGCAAAGGCCCTACATGAGGCTAGAGTTTGTGGAGAGATCTTACTGGGGTTCGACACATTAATGAAAAAAAAAAATTACAGATAAAATACTTTACAATTTACAAACATTTAAAAACATGAAGATGTTGAAGCTGTATTATAGCTACTGTTAGTGTGTTAGATAGTAGCATGTTAGTAATGTGTTGTGGTGGTCCTGTGTTAGATAGTAGCATGTTAGTAATGTGTTAGTCGCATGTTAGTAATGTGTTAGTCGCATGTTAGTCACATGTTAGTCGCGTGTTAGTCGCATGTTAGTAATGTGTTAGTCACATGTTAGTCACATGTTAGTCGCGTGTTAGTCACATGTTAGTAATGTGTTAGTCGCATGTTAGTAATGTGTTAGTCACATGTTAGTCACATGTTAGTCGCGTGTTAGTCGCACGTTAGTAATGTGTTAGTCACATGTTAGTCGCGTGTTAGTCACATGTTAGTAATGTGTTAGTCACATGTTAGTAATGTTAGTCGCATGTTAGTAATGTTAGTCGCATGTTAGTAATGTTAGTCGCATGTTAGTAATGTGTTAGTCACATGTTAGTAATGTGTTAGTCACATGTTAGTAATGTGTTAGTCACATGTTAGTAATGTGTTAGTCACATGTTAGTAATGTGTTAGTCACATGTTAGTAATGTGTTAGTCACATGTTAGTAATGTGTTAGTCACATGTTAGTCACATATTAGTAATGTGTTAGTCACATGTTAGTAATGTGTTAGTAGCATGTTAGTAATGTGTTAGTCGCATGTTAGTAATGTGTTAGTCACATGTTAGTAATGTGTTAGTCACATGTTAGTAATGTGTTAGTCACATGTTAGTAATGTGTTAGTCACATGTTAGTAATGTGTTAGTAGCATGTTAGTAATGTGTTAGTAGCATGTTAGTAATGTGTTAGTCACATGTTAGTAATGTGTTAGTAGCATGTTAGTAATGTGTTAGTAGCATGTTAGTAATGTGTTAGTAGCATGTTAGTAATGTGTTAGTCACATGTTAGTAATGTGTTAGTCACATGTTAGTAATGTGTTAGTCACATGTTAGTAATGTGTTAGTAGCATGTTAGTAATGTGTTAGTAGCATGTTAGTAATGTGTTAGTAGCATGTTAGTAATGTGTTAGTCACATGTTAGTAATGTGTTAGTAGCATGTTAGTAATGTGTTAGTAGCATGTTAGTAATGTGTTAGTCGCATGTTAGTAATGTGTTAGTCGCATGTTAGTAATGTGTTAGTCGCATGTTAGTAATGTGTTAGTAGCATGTTAGTAATGTGTTAGTAGCATGTTAGTAATGTGTTAGTCACATGTTAGTAATGTGTTAGTCGCATGTTAGTAATGTGTTAGTCGCATGTTAGTAATGTGTTAGTCGCATGTTAGTAATGTGTTAGTCGCATGTTAGTCGCGTGTTAGTCACATGTTAGTCGCGTGTTAGTCGCATGTTAGTAATGTGTTAGTCACATGTTAGTAATGTGTTAGTAATGTGTTAGTCACGTGTTAGTAATGTGTTAGTCGCATGTTAGTAATGTTTTAGTCGCATGTTAGTCGCATGTTAGTAATGTGTTAGTCACATGTTAGTAATGTGTTAGTCACATGTTAGTAATGTGTTAGTAATGTTTTAGTCACGTGTTAGTAATGTGTTAGTCGCATGTTAGTAATGTGTTAGTCACATGTTAGTAATGTGTTAGTAATGTGTTAGTCACGTGTTAGTAATGTGTTAGTCGCATGTTAGTAATGTGTTAGTCGCATGTTAGTCACATGTTAGTAATGTGTTAGTCACATGTTAGTAATGTGTTAGTCACATGTTAGCAATGTGTTAGTCACATGTTAATGTGGTCCTGTGTTCCAGAGAGAGGCTGATTAGACTGCAGCATGAGAACAACATGTTGAAGCTGGCCCAGGAGGGTTCTGACAATGAGAACATCACTCTGTTACAGAGTCTACTGGAGGACGCTAACAGTAGGAGGAATGAACTGGAGACAGAAAACAGGTACACACACTGCATATGGTTATGTCCTTCTGGGGACCTAAAATCTTATTTTCCCTAAACCTTAACCTTCACCCTTAAACCTAACCACACACACACACACACACACACACACACACACACACACACACACACACACACACACACACACACACACACACACTGAATCATGGTGACTGTGTGTGTTCCAGACTGGTAAACCAGAGACTGATTGAGGGTCAGAGTCAGGTGGAGGAGCTGCAGAGAAGTCTTCAGGAACAGGGCTCCAAAGCAGACGATGTGAGTACCTCTACACTGATCTCAGATCTGGCTCTCAGACTAACTCCTTCACCTGCTGCTGTTTATAGGGGGCTTAAAGAGATGGCACAATGTATTACATTACAACTATCAGAGCGGCTAGGAAAGAACTGGAAACTACAGAACCCACAACATCCTGTCACCCTGTGGGTGTTCACATTAATCTACAGAACCCACAACATCCTGTCACCCTGTGGGTGTTCACATTAATCTACAGAACCCACAACATCCTGTCACCCTGTGGGTGTTCACATTAATCTACAGAACCCACAACATCCTGTCACCCTGTGGGTGTTCACATTAATCTACAGAACCCACAACATCCTGTCACCCTGTGGGTGTTCACATTAATCTACAGAACCCACAACATCCTGTCACCCTGTGGGTGTTCACATTAATCTACAGAACCCACAACATCCTGTCATCCTGTGGGTGTTCACATTAATCTACAGAACCCACAACATCCTGTCATCCTGTGGGTGTTCACATTAATATACAGAACCCACAACATCCTATCACCCAGTCGGTGTTCACATTAATCTACAGAACCCACAACATCCTATCACCCTGTGGGTGTTCACATTAATCTACAGAACCCACAACATCCTATCACCCAGTCGGTGTTCACATTAATCTACAGAACCCACAACATCCTATCACCCTGTGGGTGTTCACATTAATCTACAGAACCCACAACATCCTATCACCCAGTCGGTGTTCACATTAATCTACAGAACCCACAACATCCTATCACCCAGTCGGTGTTCACATTAATCTACAGAACCCACAACATCCTGTCACCCTGTGGGTGTTCACATTAGATCCTGATGAGGAGAGCTTGCTCTTACTGCCACATCATGTCAGGTCATTGTCATTCTCTTACCTGGCTCTTACAAGCCCAGAAGACCTTTACTGATGAGAAAATAAGGCAGCAAGTTAGTAATTGTCCTCATATCAACTCCTGAACTGCATGGATGTGTTGCCATGTGTCACTAACATTCTAACACTGTGTCTGTGCTGTTTTGTGTTCTGTCAGTTGTCATCTGTGTAACATCACTCATGTTGTAGGGTTGGGAAGGCATTGGTTTACCGGCCAACCTATCCTGGTTGAAGGTTAGAGGTCGTGTGTGTGTATAGAGCTCTCCTGATTTGGATAATGGATCGGTCATTGATGACATCAGCAGGAAGAGTATTGTGTGTGACGACGTAACCGCCTCTTGTCTTTGTCTCCTTGCTGCATGACTAATCTAACTGAAATGCTGCTCACTCCCCCCCCCTCTCTCTGCCCCCCCCCTCTCTCTGCCCCCCCCCTCTATCTCTGCCCCCCCCCTCTCTCTCTGCCCCCCCCCTCTCTCTCTCTGCCCCCCCCTCTATCTCTGCCCCCCCCCTCTCTCTCTGCCCCCCCCCTCTATCTCTGCCCCCCCCTCTCTCTCTGCCCCCCCCCTCTCTCTCTCTGCCCCCCCCCTCTATCTCTGCCCCCCCCCTCTCTCTCTGCCCCCCCCCTCTCTCTCTGCCCCCCCCCTCTATCTCTGCCCCCCCCCTCTATCTCTGCCCCCCCCTCTCTCTCTGCCCCCCCCCCCTCTCTCTCTCTGCCCCCCCCCTCTATCTCTGCCCCCCCCCTATCTCTCTCTGCCCCCCCCCTCTATCTCTCTCTGCCCCCCCTCTCTCTCTCTCTGCCCCCCCCCTCTATCTCTCTCTGCCCCCCACCCCTCTCTCTCTCTGCCCCCCACCCCTCTCTCTCTCTGCCCCCCCCTCTCTCTCTCTGCCCCCCCTCTCTCTCTCTGCCCCCCCCTCTCTCTCTCTGCCCCCCACCCCTCTCTCTCTCTGCCCCCCCCTCTCTCTCTCTGCCCCCCCCTCTCTCTCTCTGCCCCCCCCTCTCTCTCTGCCCCCCACCCCTCTCTCTCTCTGCCCCCCACCCCTCTCTCTCTCTGCCCCCCCCTCTCTCTGCCCCCCACCCCTCTCTCTCTCTGCCCCCCCCCTCTCTCTGCCCCCCACCCCTCTCTCTCTCTGCCCCCCACCCCTCTCTCTCTCTGCCCCCCACCCCTCTCTCTCTCTGCCCCCCCCTCTCTCTGCCCCCCACCCCCCCCTCTCTCTGCCCCCCCTCTCTCTGCCCCCCCCTCTCTCTCTCTGCCCCCCCTCTCTCTGCCCCCCCCTCTCTCTCTCTGCCCCCCCCTCTCTCTCTCTGCCCCCCACCCCTCTCTCTCTCTGCCCCCCACCCCTCTCTCTCTCTGCCCCCCCCTCTCTCTGCCCCCCACCCCTCTCTCTCTCTGCCCCCCCCCTCTCTCTCTCTGCCCCCCCCTCTCTCTCTCTGCCCCCCCCTCTCTCTGCCCCCCACCCCTCTCTCTCTCTGCCCCCCACCCCTCTCTCTCTCTGCCCCCCCCTCTCTCTGCCCCCCACCCCTCTCTCTCTCTGCCCCCCCCCTCTCTCTGCCCCCCCCTCTCTCTCTCTGCCCCCCACCCCTCTCTCTCTCTGCCCCCCACCCCTCTCTCTCTCTGCCCCCCACCCCTCTCTCTCTCTGCCCCCCCCTCTCTCTCTGCCCCCCCCTCTCTCTCTGCCCCCCACCTCTCTCTCTCTCTCTCTCTCTCCCCCCTTCTCTCTCTTCATCTCTCTCTGTGTGGGTCCCTGGTTGTCCTGCATTAAATCACCTCTATTGTCTCTCTAATTCTGATTCCCTCTATCAGGTGATTATAAGTCTGGCTTGGAGATCAATCCCAGTTAGACACCTTCACTCCATCTGTAATAGTTTAATTCCATTATACACTGAGTGTACAAAACATTAAGAACAGCTGCTCTTTCCATGACAGACTGTCCAGGTGAATCCAGGTGAAAGCTATGATCCCTTACTGATGTCACTTGTTAAATCAACTTCAATCAGTGTAGATGAAGGGGAGGAGCCAGGTTAAAGAAGGATGTTTAAGTCTTGAGACAATTGATGTCTGTGTGACATTCAGTGGGTGAATGGGCAAGACAAAATAATTAAGTGCCTTTGAACAGGGTATGGTAGTAGGTGCCAGGTGCACTGGTTTGTGTCAAGAACTGCAACGCTGGGTTTTTCACTCAACAGTTTCACGTGTGTATCAAGAATGGTCCATCACCCAAAGGACATCCAGCCAACTTGACACAACTGTGGGAAGCATTGGAGTCAACATGGACCAGCATCCGTGTGGAACACTTTCAACACCTTCTAGAGTCCATGCCCAGACGAATTGAGGCAACTCAATATTAGGAAGGTGTTCTTAATGTTTTGTACACTCAGTGTATTTAGATTAGTGGTTAAGAATTGCCTTTTCAATCTATACTGAACGAAAATATAAACGCAACATGTAAAGTGTTGGTACCATGTTTCAGGAGCTGAAATAAAATATCCCAGAAATGTCCCATACGCAAAAAAAGCTTATTTCTGTTTACATCCCATTTCCAAGATAATCCATCCACCTGACAGGTGTGGCATGTCGAGAAGCTGAATAAACAGCAGGATCATTACACAGGTGCACCTTGTGCTGGGGACAATGAAAGGCCACTCTAAAATGTGCAGTTTTGTCACAATACAACACAATGTCTCAAGGTTTAAGGGAGTGTGCAATTGTCATTCTGACTGCTGGAATGTCCACCAGAGCTGTTGTCATTCTGACTGCAGGAATGTCCACCAGAGCTGTTGTCATTCTGACTGCTGGAATGTCCACCAGAGCTGTTGTCATTCTGACTGCAGGAATGTCCACCAGAGCTGTTGCCAGATAATTTAATGTTAATTTCTCTACCATAAGCCGCCTCCAACTTCGTTTTAGAGAATTTGGCAGTATGTCTAACCGGCCTCAACCGCAGGCCACGTGTAACCACGCCAGCCCAGGACCTCCACATCCAGCTTCTTCACCTGCAGGATCGTCTGAGACCAGCCACCAGGACAGTTGATGAAACTGAGGAGTATTTCTGTCTGTAATAATTAATAATTATTAATAATAATAATAATAATAATTAGGGCCTAATTAATTTATTTTCGTTGAATGTAACTTGGTAAAATCATTTTGCGTTTATATTTTTGTTCAGTATACATGCTGGTGGCCTAGATTGAAATCAGGGTGCTACTAGTCTCTGTAGAAGCTTTGTTTCCTAGCTACAGTGTTATTTCATAACACATGAGATATGAATCTTAACTCCTTAATCATTCATGGCTATTTAGAATTTCCAGTACCCTTTCATTTTCTATACTGAAATCAAAACCATAAAATCAATATACCAACATCTAATATGTGTATTGCAACATAATTCCAAGCCGTACAGTATTGATATGTAATAACATGTTGAGTCAGCACTGTATAGGCCTAATGAATGTGACGTCATTACTTAGGGCGGCAGGTTGCCTATCGGTTAGAGCGTTGGTTCGAATACCCGAGCCGACAAGGTGAAAAACCTGTCTGTGTCGTTGAGCAAGGCACTTAGACCAAATTTGCTCCAGGGGCTGACCCTGTAGGTAGGCCGTCATTGTAAATAAGAATTGGTTCTTAACTGACTTGCCTAGTTTAATAAAAAATATATAATTAGTGCTTTACAAACCCTCTGGTGGACGGCCAAGGAAGTCTCTTGCCCTGATGAAATCACAACCAACCATTTCTATTTTTCAGTCAATCATTCTGAAGAAGAAAAATGATGCACAAATGTAAGTAATCATTTTAACTTTGTTGAATTAAGGCTAAAAGTTTGGTCAGATCGATTGAACATAATGATTGTTTGCTTTTGCACACTATTAGTGATGACCTGAGTGATTGTTCCCTGACTGGCTTTTGCTGATGTTGTGGTCTCTAAAAGGGAGAAGTTGCGTGAAGTGAACAGTGAACTGCAGCAGAAGAGTGCGTACATCGACGACTTGGAGCCCAAGTACACCTCTAGCTGTAAGTTGTTATAACAGGTCCATCTATTACCTCTCATAGTATAGAATATACACAACTTATACTTAGAGGCTTTTATCCAAAGTGACTTAGCTGTAAGTCTTAACTATTCTGTCATTGTTGATTTTCCTTCCAGCCCAGAAAGTGGAGGAGTTAGAAGAGGCGTTGAAGAAGAAGGAGGAAGACATGAAGCAGATGGAGGAGAGATATAAGAAGTACCTGGAGAAGGCCAAGAGTGTTATCCGGACGCTGGACCCTAAACAGAACCAGGGTTCTGCACCAGAGGTCCAGGCCCTCAGGAACCAGCTGCAGGAGAAGGAGAGGATGCTGCATTGTCAGGAGGTACCAAGGGCTGGGGCAGGGGTTAGATGTTGAACTGGGCTTAGGATGAGGGTAAGGGTTAAGTCCAGGCCTTGAAGAACCAGCTACAGGATGCTTGACATTGGGGTTTGGGAAATTATTAGGTTAGGGTGTAGGGGTTAGGTTAAGGACAGGATGTGTGTAGGGGTTAGGGAGAGACTCAGCTACAGGAGAGAGAGAGAGAGATGATGTGTGTAGGGGTTAGAGAGAGATGATGTGTGTAGGGGTTAGAGAGAGAGAGAGATGATGTGTGTAGGGGTTAGAGAGAGAGAGAGATGATGTGTGTAGGGGTTAGAGAGAGAGAGAGATGATGTGTGTAGGGGTTAGAGAGAGAGAGAGAGATGATGTGTGTAGGGGTTAGAGAGAGAGAGAGATGATGTGTGTAGGGGTTAGAGAGAGAGAGAGATGATGTGTGTAGGGGTTAGAGAGAGATGATGTGTGTAGGGGTTAGAGAGAGAGAGAGATGATGTGTTTAGGGGTTAGAGAGAGAGAGAGATGATGTGTGTAGGGGTTAGAGAGAGAGAGAGATGATGTGTGTAGGGGTTAGAGAGAGAGAGAGATGATGTGTGTAGGGGTTAGAGAGAGATGATGTGTTTAGGGGTTAGAGAGAGAGAGAGATGATGTGTGTAGGGGTTAGAGAGAGAGAGAGATGATGTGTGTAGGGGTTAGAGAGAGAGAGAGAGATGATGTGTGTAGGGGTTAGAGAGAGAGAGATGATGTGTGTAGGGGTTAGAGAGAGATGATGTGTTTAGGGGTTAGAGAGAGAGATGATGTGTGTAGGGGTTAGAGAGAGAGAGATGATGTGTGTAGGGGTTAGAGAGAGATGATGTGTTTAGGGGTTAGAGAGAGAGAGATGATGTGTTTAGGGGTTAGAGAGAGATAGATGATGTGTGTAGGGGTTAGAGAGAGATGATGTGTGTAGGGGTTAGAGAGAGAGAGAGAGATGATGTGTGTAGGGGTTAGAGAGAGATGATGTGTTTAGGGGTTAGAGAGAGAGATGATGTGTGTAGGGGTTAGAGAGAGATGATGTGTTTAGGGGTTAGAGAGAGAGATGATGTGTGTAGGGGTTAGAGAGAGAGAGATGATGTGTTTAGGGGTTAGAGAGAGATAGATGATGTGTGTAGGGGTTAGAGAGAGATGATGTGTGTAGGGGTTAGAGAGAGAGAGAGATGATGTGTGTAGGGGTTAGAGAGAGAGAGATGATGTGTTTAGGGGTTAGAGAGAGATAGATGATGTGTGTAGGGGTTAGAGAGAGATGATGTGTGTAGGGGTTAGAGAGAGAGAGAGATGATGTGTGTAGGGGTTAGAGAGAGAGAGAGAGAGAGATGATGTGTGTAGGGGTTAGAGAGAGAGATGATGTGTGTAGGGGTTAGAGAGAGAGAGATGATGTGTTTAGGGGTTAGAGAGAGAGAGATGATGTGTGTAGGGGTTATAGAGAGAGAGAGATGATGTGTGTAGGGGTTAGAGAGAGATGATGTGTGTAGGGGTTAGAGAGAGATGATGTGTTTAGGGGTTAGAGAGAGAGAGAGATGATGTGTTTAGGAGTTAGAGAGAGAGAGAGATGATGTGTGTAGGGGTTAGAGAGAGAGAGATGATGTGTGTAGGGGTTAGAGAGAGATGATGTGTTTAGGGGTTAGAGAGAGAGAGATGATGTGTTTAGGAGTTAGAGAGAGAGAGATGATGTGTGTAGGGGTTAGAGAGAGAGAGAGAGATGATGTGTGTAGGGGTTAGAGAGAGAGAGCGATGATGTGTGTAGGGGTTAGAGAGAGAGAGAGATGATGTGTTTAGGGGTTAGAGAGAGAGAGAGAGATGATGTGTGTAGGGGTTAGAGAGAGAGAGAGATGATGTGTGTAGGGGTTAGAGAGAGAGAGAGATGATGTGTGTAGGGGTTAGAGAGAGAGAGATGATGTGTGTAGGGGTTAGAGAGAGAGAGATGATGTGTGTAGTGGTTAGAGAGAGAGAGAGATGATGTGTGTAGGGGTTAGAGAGAGAGAGATGATGTGTGTAGGGGTTAGAGAGAGAGATGATGTGTGTAGGGGTTAGAGAGAGAGATGATGTGTGTAGGGGTTAGAGAGAGATGGTTAACTTCTCAGTCAGACTCATTTTACAAGAGTACTATTCCTCTACAGAAAGAATTTGACAAGACCAAGTCCCAGAGAGACCGGGAGGAGAAACTCATAGTGACTGCCTGGTACAACATGGTGAGTAGTTATATTCTACCTGCACTATATTACATGATGTTAGACATCTTGCTCTAACTCATAGTGACTGCCTGGTACAACATGGTGAGTTGTTATATTCTACCTGCACTATATTACATGATGTTAGACATCTTGCTCTAACTCATAGTGACTGCCTGGTACAACATGGTGAGTTGTTATATTCTACCTGCACTATATTACATGATGTTAGACATCTTGCTCTAACTCATAGTGACTGCCTGGTACAACATGGTGAGTAGTTATATTCTACCTGCACTATATTACATGATGTTAGACATCTTGCTCTAACTCATAGTGTCTGCCTGGTACAACATGGTGAGTTGTTATATTCTACCTGCACTATATTACATGATGTTAGACATCTTGCTCTAACTCATAGTGTCTGCCTGGTACAACATGGTGAGTAGTTATATTCTACCTGCACTATATTACATGATGTTAGACATCTTGCTCTAACTCATAGTGTCTGCCTGGTACAACATGGTGAGTAGTTATATTCTACCTGCACTATATTACATGATGTTAGACATCTTGCTCTAACTCATAGTGTCTGCCTGGTACAACATGGTGAGTTGTTATATTCTACCTGCACTATATTACATGATGTTAGACATCTTGCTCTAACTCATAGTGTCTGCCTGGTACAACATGGTGAGTTGTTATATTCTACCTGCACTATATTACATGATGTTAGACATCTTGCTCTAACTCATAGTGACTGCCTGGTACAACATGGTGAGTAGTTATATTCTACCTGCACTATATTACATGATGTTAGACATCTTGCTCTAACTCATAGTGTCTGCCTGGTACAACATGGTGAGTTGTTATATTCTACCTGCACTATATTACATGATGTTAGACATCTTGCTCTAACTCATAGTGTCTGCCTGGTACAACATGGTGAGTTGTTATATTCTACCTGCACTATATTACATGATGTTAGACATCTTGCTCTAACTCATAGTGTCTGCCTGGTACAACATGGTGAGTTGTTATATTCTACCTGCACTATATTACATGATGTTAGACATCTTGCTCTAACTCATAGTGACTGCCTGGTACAACATGGTGAGTAGTTATATTCTACCTGCACTATATTACATGATGTTAGACATCTTGCTCTAACTCATAGTGACTGCCTGGTACAACATGGTGAGTTGTTATATTCTACCTGCACTATATTACATGATGTTAGACATCTTGCTCTAACTCATAGTGTCTGCCTGGTACAACATGGTGAGTTGTTATATTCTACCTGCACTATAGTTAAGCAATAAAGCACGAGGGGGTGTGGTATATGGCCAATATACCACGGCTAAGGGCTGTTGTTATGCCCGACACAAAGTGTGCCTGGATACAGCCCATATACAATAAACGCCAGAGTTGCCTTATTGCTATTATAAACTGGTTACCAATGTAATTAGAGAAAGAAGGCTCAAACCACCCAGTTTATCATACATTATATTAGTCATTCCAAACACTAGAGGGCGCTGTAGGATTTCCTATGGCACTTAAAATTAACACTCCATAGAGATAAATGCAAGGTTGGCTTCAGTGTGTACTTTGTTGTCAGAGATTGTGAGTTAAAAATTTGAACAAAAAGCCCCACAGTAGACACAGGATTTAACCAGCAATTGTGGTGTCCTTTAATTAATATCTGTGTTAATGAGGCCACTGTGTCTGTCCCCCCAGGGCATGGCTCTCCAGAAGAAAGCAGCAGAGGACCGTCTGGCCAGTACGGGTTCAGGACAGTCCTTCCTGGCCCGCCAGAGACAAGCTACCAGCACACGCCGCTCCTACCCCGGACACGTCCAGCCTACCACCGCCAGGTAGACATGGCACCATGGCACCATGACCCCTGACCCTTCACCCCTGACCCTCCAGGTTAGGAACTGCCATGGCCAGGTAGACATGGCACCACGACCCCTACCTGAACCTTCACTCCTGACCTTCCAGGCCAGGTAGACACGGCACCATGACCCTTCACCCTCCAGTTGTCCACCAGACAGACAGAGGCTACTCTGTAACGGGTGTCTGCGCTGCCAAGCAATACAGACAGTTCAGGAAGGATTAAACCTCTCCTCTATTGCTCCTCTGTCCTCCTCCTCAGTCCTCGTCCTCCTCCTCAGTCCTCCTCCTCAGTCCTCCTCCTCAGTCCTCCTCCTCAGTCCTCCTCCTCTGTCCTCAGTCCTCCTCCTCTGTCCTCCTCCTCAGTCCTCCTCCTCTGTCCTCCTCCTCTGTCCTCCTACTCAGTCCTCGTCCTCCTCCTCAGTCCTCCTCCTCTGTCCTCCTCCTCAGTCCTCCTCCTCAGTCCTCCTCCTCTGTCCTCCTCCTCTGTCCTCGTCCTCCTCCTCTGTCCTCCTCAGTCCTCCTCCTCAGTCCTCCTCCTCAGTCCTCCTCCTCAGTCCTCCTCCTCAGTCCTCCTCCTCAGTCCTCCTCCTCTGTCCTCCTACTCAGTCCTCCTACTCAGTCCTCCTCCTCTGTCCTCCTCCTCAGTCCTCCTCCTCAGTCCTCCTCAGTCCTCCTCCTCAGTCCTCCTCTGTCCTCCTCCTCTGTCCTCCTCCTCTGTCCTCGTCCTCCTCCTCAGTTCTCCTACTCAGTCCTCCTCCTCAGTTCTCCTACTCAGTCCTCGTCCTCCTCCTCTGTCCTCCTCCTCTGTCCTCCTCCTCAGTCCTCCTCCTCAGTTCTTCTCCTCTGTCCTCCTACTCAGTCCTAGTCCTCCTCCTCAGTTCTCCTCCTCAGTCCTCCTCCTCAGTCCTCGTCCTCCTCCTCAGTCCTCCTCTTCAGTCCTCCTCCTCAGTCCTCCTCCTCAGTCCTCGTCCTCTGTCCTCCTACTCAGTCCTTCAGCTCAGTCCTCGTCCTCCTCCTCAGTCCTCCTCCTCAGTCCTCCTACTCAGTCCTTCAGCTCAGGATGGATATATTGGTCTATCTGGATCTTTAGCTAATATTATTATTATTATTATTATGCACATTTCTCTAAAACATATGTTACCATTCTGTCCATGTACTGTCAGGAATCCTCTATCTAATAACTGTTTTCATATTTCCTTGTAAAACACGGTTGCGAGTAGAAATGCAGTTTTCACAAATTGGTAGCGGATGGATGTTTTTTATTCGTTATAAAATCGTAGGATATTTTCGTATCTTGATTTGATGCTTACAGAAAATGACGTAAGCCTTGCAGTAAGTGACTGTCAGGACATGTATAGTAACAGAGAGGGATATGGTATATCATGAGTTGGTCTCTTTAGCAGCCCGCTACCTAATATGTGTTCAGTAGCGTTACGTGTGTGTTCTGTTTGTCTCTGTTGTTGCCTGTTGTGGGAGATTTGAAAGGTTAGGGACTGCTCTAACCTTTGACCTCCCTTGTGTTGACAGTGTATTAGCTGTAGAAGATATGTGTCCAGGATGTTTTTGACAAGGTATTTCATAATTATCATCATTCATATTAATGTTAACAGCAGACAGTTTCCTGTTTATAATTGACTGTTTCTACGTCAACCATTTAATTGGCTAAACGATGAATTATCCTGAAACGAGGGCGAGCACATCTTCCCCTCTGTAGTCCCACTCCTATCAGCCAGCAGTCAGTGATTACTGATCAAGTATCTCTCCCTGTCATCCTGAATTGTTTGAGGGAATTCCTAAAGTTTATTTCCTTTCTCCTATGACTATGTGAGAACACTTTACACACAGCAGAACTAACTGTCCAGAGCCCAGATTCACCAAAAACTTAAGAAGTTTCTTAAAAAAAAAAGAAGTTCATAAGATTAGTTCGTAAGTAGGTGGCAGGTAGCCTAGCGGTTAGAGCGTTGGGCCAGTAACCGAAAGGTTGCTGGTTCGAATACCCGAGCAGACAAGGTGAAAAACCTGTCTGTGTCCTTGAGCAAGGCACTTAACCCTAGTTTGCTCCAGGGGCTGACCCTGTAGGTAGGATGTCATTGTAAGTAAGAATTTGTTCTTAACTGACTTGCCTAGTTAAATAAATATTAAAGTGCAATTCCTCAACAATATCTTAAGATTTAATGAACTTCTCAAATATCTTCTTACGAATCTTCTCAAGATTGCTAGACAACCAATGTAACTAGCTATTTAGCTAGCAATGGCAATCATTTTAGCATATTTCTTACTGAGATTATGTTTCTAAAACATGTTCTTGGGTTTAAAATAATCAGAAAGTTTCAGTATTAATTAAGTTTGATTTGATTAAACATAGTGAATTGCTTTTATGAGCTTAAATACCTGCCTTGAGTTTAAGACAAGGGGTTTAGCTATCTTGGAATTAAGAACATTTCCAATAACTTTATTTTCAAGAATCTAATTTCTTCTTAACTGTTTGCTCAAGGAGAAACCTCAGGAATAGAACCAGAACATTCCAAGAACCTTTGTGAGGAATAGCAACTCTGCTTAACTTTCTTCTTAAGTCTATAGTTAAGGAAAAAATGGCAGTTAAAAAGACATGTCTTCTTAAGAAGGTTTTGTGAATCTGGGCCCCGTCCTCCATTCATATTCCAGTGTGTAGAGTACCAGTCTGTTTCTAAACTGTAGTGTCAATATTTAAGCAGTGGACTAAGCATGTCTGACTATATCTAACATTTGAAGGTATCGAAGGGGTCTGCAATACAAACACATGAACTTGTAAAAGAACCACTGCTGCCACCGAGGAGGTGGCTTTATAAAATATGAATTGATCTCCAAATTTAGTGTGAGACACATTTCCCATTTGTCATTCACTGCACTATGCCTTACGTCTCTGACGCAACATGGGATGTGACATGTCATACTTGAAAGAAGTTCACTGTCTAACTGACCGACCAAACACATGGTGTCTGTCAATGGAAATAAGCAGTAGTTTACCAACGGACTGGACTATGCAGTATTTACTTGATACTATTTTAAACCTACTTGTGATTTTTTTTTTATTTGCTTGGTAGACTGTAGACAGACTTCATACTAGAATGTTAGAATCTCCTGATCAACACATAGTTTTCATACAATCTGAATAACTGTTTATCAGCCATTGATGTCATTGTAGAAAGGGTTTGAGTATCAGTGTATCATGTTTTAAAGTGATATGCATGACTGTTGAAAAATACGTTTTAATGTGTATAAAATATATAGTTGTTGATGTGTTCTGACAACTCTACACCTTCATGGCTTAGCTTCAATTTAAGCTTTTGGATGTGGAAATGTTTTCTTAGTGTTTAAAACTGCCATTAACATTTTATTTATTTATTCACTGCTCAGAAAAATTAATTAAATTGCATAATATGATCCCATATGCTGCTCTGTACAGCCATATCTTACAATCATAATATGGTGTCGGAAGTGAATCAACCTCGTCAAATAATAAGACCAACCTCATAAAATAGAAGACCAGAACATTGTCAGTCGACACAAGAAAATATTTTGCAGAAAATAATACTAATATTCCATGAGTTTTGTCTGCGTTTAGTGACAAAAAGTAGCTACAAACTCTCTCTCTCTCATCTTGTGAGCTTTGAGCAGGCAAGTGGAGCCGTTGCTATGGATACTCACAGGCAGAGAGCACATGGAGCTGAAGCAGCACAGTGCAGGGGCAGAGATGAGCAGCTAACACAAAGTTATTTGGGGTTAGGGCAGATGAAAACGTTAGCGATCCCCATTTTGTTTTAACGTTCACACCCCTACTTTTCATCTCTACATCCTCTACCTATCATTGACGTTTTGATCCGACATCACTGTAACCAGAGCTTTACTAACCCAGCCTGAGAGAATGACTCTCTCTTCCTGGTCGTATTGTCTCTCTGTCCTGTCTCTTCCTGGTCGTATTGTCTCTCTCTGTCCTGTCTCTTCCTGGTCGTATTGTCTCTCTGTCATGTCTCTTCCTGGTCGTATTGTCTCTCTGTCCTGTCTCTTCCTGGTCGTATTGTCTCTCTGTCCTGTCTCTTCCTGGTCGTATTGTCTCTCTCTGTCCTGTCTCTTCCTGGTCGTATTGTCTCTCTGTCATGTCTCTTCCTGGTCGTATTGTCTCTCTGTCCTGTCTCTTCCTGGTCGTATTGTCTCTCTGTCCTGTCTCTTCCTGGTCGTATTGTCTCTCTCTGTCCTGTCTCTTCCTGGTCGTATTGTCTCTCTGTCCTGTCTCTTCCTGGTCGTATTGTCTCTCTCTGTCCTGTCTCTTCCTGGTCGTATTGTCTCTCTCTGTCCTGTCTCTTCCTGGTCGTATTGTCTCTCTCTGTCCTGTCTCTTCCTGGTCGTATTGTCTCTCTCTGTCCTGTCTCTTCCTGGTCGTATTGTCTCTCTCTGTCCTGTCTCTTCCTGGTCGTATTGTCTCTCTCTGTCCTGTCTCTTCCTGGTCGTATTGTCTCTCTCTGTCCTGTCTCTTCCTGGTCGTATTGTCTCTCTCTGTCCTGTCTCTTCCTGGTCGTATTGTCTCTCTCTGTCCTGTCTCTTCCTGGTCGTATTGTCTCTCTCTGTCCTGTCTCTTCCTGGTCGTATTGTCTCTCTCTGTCCTGTCTCTTCCTGGTCGTATTGTCTCTCTCTGTCCTGTCTCTTCCTGGTCGTATTGTCTCTCTCTGTCCTGTCTCTTCCTGGTCGTATTGTCTCTCTCTGTCCTAGACAGACAGGCAACAAGTCAACAAAGATGTTATCATGAACATGTTAAAAGTGCTTTTACCTCAAGTGTTAGTTTAAAACCAGTGTGAGGAAGAGGGGCTGTAGTAGTGTAGATGTATTTCCCTGATTCTGAAGAGACAGCTTAGGGGCTGTAGTAGTGTAGATGTATTTCCCTGATTCTGAAGAGACAGCTTAGGGGCTGTAGTAGTGTAGATGTATTTCCCTGATTCTGAAGAGACAGCTTAGGGGCTGTAGTAGTGTAGATGTATTTCCCTGATTCTGAAGAGACAGCTTAGGGGCTGTAGATATATTTCCCTGTTTTCCCATAACACAAATATATTTGTCCATATTATTATGCAACTGATTAACTTTATATGACTTTTCTTGTGTGAAAGACTGGTCTCCTGACGTGGTGATATGATTCGTAGGGCAATGTGTCTCTTTATGTCAACTAACTCAAACGGCTGGTATTTTATCCATTATGAGATAAGACATAATAGGGTCAAATGCTTATGACAATGCATTATAACGGCATCATCATACCTCTGCTGTTAAGTAAAGTGTTTTTTCACTACCGTCCATGATAGTGGGCTTATCAACTCCTGTCCTAGCCTGGTTACCACATCAGTTAGTCTCCTAGCCTGGTTACCACATCAGTTAGTCTCCTAGCCTGGTTACCACATCAGTTAGTCTCCTAGCCTGGTTACCACATCAGTTAGTCTCCTAGCCTGGTTACCACATCAGTTAGTCTCCTAGCCTGGTTACCACATCAGTTAGTCTGCTAGCCTGGTTACCACATCAGTTAGTCTCCTAGCCTGGTTACCACATCAGTTAGTCTCCTAGCCTGGTTACCACATCAGTTAGTCTCCTAGCCTGGTTACCACATCAGTTAGTCTCCTAGCCTGTCTTGACAGGGAATCTGGAACCATGGGACAATAAACCTTTATAGACTGGTTAAACAAGACTGATTGTTTCAAACAATGGTGAGAAGTGTTCAGTATGGTTTAACCAGGCTATAATAAATTCATGTTCAGTCAGCAGGTTTTATGGTTTCTGTATTTTTTTTTTATTCATAGGAAAACTTTTATTTTACATTAACTGAAGTAGCAAATAACCTTTCCTTTTGCCAAGTTTTAAGTTGCTGCTTGGATACAATAGAGGTCATTTGAGAAGAGAGCGAGAGAGAGCATGATATTTTAATTAAATGGATTTCATAGTTACCTGTGCATTTTAAAACTTGTTGATAAATGTGAACATGTATAGCTGGTGAAAAGTTGTAATAAAGCTTGTATAAAACTAAATTCACCTGTTTCACTGAGTCTTTATAGAAAGTCATATAGACGTTTCCTACCCATTTTTTTCAAAATGTTGAAAGAACTTTCTAAGCCATCTTGTTCCACAGGGTAACAGTTCAAGACCCTTGGGTGCTGCCATAGATATACATTAGAAGTACCCATCCAAGAAGGCACAAGGTCATTGGCCACAGATACAATTACGTCAAATCACGTTATATCTACCATTGCTTTGATTGGACTGATCATGTTACTTTCAAAATCTTAACTAGCAAGCTAGACAAGCAGTCATCATCATGAACCACGTCAACAATCTACTGGCAAATCCTTTTCAATCCTTGTCATATGAAGATAAATTGTAGATAAAACGTATCGGTGCTTATCGGCCATTGGACATAAACATTACACAGGTCGGAAATCGCAAGTGAGTGGTTTGGAAGGAATCAGTGTCTAACTGCAAGCGTTGCAAAGCAATCAATATTTTGCTTCCCCTGTCAATCCAGCATGACTTCTTACGCGTTAAAAACACCTGGAAACTAGGAACCTGGAAACTAGGAACTAGGGAATCTCAGACTGGATTGACTCCACTCCCGAGAGGCACAGCGATCTAAGACACTGCATCTCAATGCAAGAGGCGTCACTGGTTCGAATCCAGGCTGCATCACATCCGGGTGTGATTGGGAGTCCCATAGGGAGGCGCACAATTGGCCCAGCGCTGTCCAGGTTTGGCTGAGGTAGGCCGTCATTGTAAATATGAATTTGTTCTTAACTGACTTGCCTAGTTAAATAAAGGTTACATTTAAAAAATGAAAAATACATTTGGTGAAAAACAAGCTCTGAACGGTCAATCAATCGGGAACTCAGGCCTCCGACCTGAAGATCACTGATGTCATGATTCGACCTTGTTTTTTTCAGAGTTCCCTGTTGTCTTGAAAGCACCGTTGATGACAAAATTTGCCCACAAGATGGACCGCCGTGCCACCTTCCTGTTCAAGTGAGCACAACAGAACAACGTTAGTCCAAAAATGTATTGTAAGCTGCTGCATAAATTAGCTAATGTGCTTTTCTTCATGAGGAGGGATACTATATAATGTTGTTGGGTCTGTAACCATGAGGAGGGGATACTATATAATGTTGTTGGGTCTGTAACCATGAGGAGGGGATACTATATAATGTTGTTGGGTCTGTAACCATGAGGAGGGGATACTATATAATGTTGTTGGGTCTGTAACCATGAGGAGGGATACTATATAATGTTGTTGGGTCTGTAACCATGAGGAGGGATACTATATAATGTTGTTGGGTCTGTAACCATGAGGAGGGGATACTATATAATGTTACTTCACTTCCTCTCATCACCATATTTGGTAGTGTGGAAGTTCTATACAGATACTTCAGATTTATGCCTCCTGTGATGTGTCTGGGTTTCGCATTTTGGCTGTGGTGATACTATAACTGTGGTGATACTATAACTAGGGTTGAAAAGCTACCTGTAATTTACAGAAGTTACTGGAATCTTCTGTAATTAACAGGTTATCTATAGCAATCTGTTAACTTTGGTCATTTATAAAACAAATAAATGTATTCATATATAGTATTCCTTTTTGTTATCTATCTGTGTCCATTAGTTTCTAGTGGATAGACCATATGGTTCAACAGAAAATAGCCTAATAATGAAAAAAGCATCTATTTAACAATGGCATTATTTTCAATTAACTCTGCAACTCTAACCCTAACCCTAACTATTTACTTTTTTCACAACTGTCACCAGTTTGTCGCCAAAACAAAAAACATAGTAAAATATGTAAATAAGTTTATAAATAAATAATATATAGGACATTTCATGCTGAAATTCTCATATTAAACACCAATGGTATTCACTAAATTCATGGTTTGTATTTAGGAGAAGGTTTGTCATTCTATTTTTATTTTAAAATCATCTTATTTAATAATATCATACAGTCAAAAGCCACACAGAGGGCCAGATAATCACTCACCTGTGATAATCTGAAGTAGAGGGCCAGAGATAATCACTCACCTGTGATAATCTGAAGTAGAGGGCCAGAGATAATCACTCACCTGTGATAATCTGAAGTAGAGGGCCAGAGATAATCACTCACCTGTGATAATCTGAAGTAGAGGGCAGAGATAATCACTCACCTGTGATAATCTGAAGTAGAGGGCCAGAGATAATCACTCACCTGTGATAATCTGTAGAGGGCAGAGATAATCACTCACCTGTGATAATCTGAAGTTGAGGGCCAGAGATAATCACTCACCTGTGATAATCTGAAGTAGAGGGCCAGAGATAATCACTCACCTGTGATAATCTGAAGTAGAGGGCCAGAAATAATCACTCACCTGTGATAATCTGAAGTAGCGGGCCAGAGATAATTCCACACCTGTGATAATCTGAAGTAGAGGGCCAGAGATAATTACAAACCTGTGATAATCTGAAGTAGAGGGCCAGAGATAAATACAAACCTGTGATAATCTGAAGTAGAGGGCCAGAGATAATTACTCACCTGTGATAATCTGAAGTACCCAAAATAGCCACTAGATAAAATTCCATAAAATCCTTGAAAGTTACCACAAATCTGGTAGTTTACTGGTAAACTTGGAAAGTTTCCAGTAATATATCCTCCTGTTCTAACCCTAATTGTGACACTGTGTGGGAGAATGCAGAGCCATATTTTTCTAAATGCATGTTCTGGGAAAATGTCTTTACAGGAGGATCCATTGAAATGTCTCTGTCATGTCTCTGTCATCCTGAAGCCAACCACATGAAACTGGACTTCCAGTAATGGAAGGGTTTGATTGCCATGGAAATGAATCAGTGGACTTGCAGATGGACAATCATATCAACCATAGCTCTCCTTACCAACCACATCCAAAGCCAACCATATCAACCGTAGCCTTCAGATTGAAAGGACTGTTTAATCTCCTGGTATGGCAGAGGCTTGGTATGTATGAGCTACAAAGCGATACATTTCCACAAAATGTCGCCAATATGTTCCGGATTAAAAGCTTCCTTGGAAAAGAATAGCTAGCTGTCTGACTCATTTTGAGATGTGTTGTTGGTCTTGGCCTAAATACAAGAGACCACCAGCTTAACAGAACAAATAGCTGTTCTGTTGTGGGGAGTCCTGTTCAGTTCTGGGTTATGTTCAGTCACTTTTCTGTTTTTGTAGCCCTTCCCAAAGATGCTCTTGGAGTGTTTAATCAAAGAAATAGCACAAGAACAACACTACTAGAAGGTTACAAATAGGTTTCGTTATTCTAGTGTTTTTGTTGAAATGACGTGGAAATAACGTTGATTTGTTGAAATGACGTGGAAATAACGTTGATTTGTTGAAACGTTTATTCAACCTGTTTTTGCTCAGTGGGTCTTGTATATTATCCATTCATGCTTTCTGTCCAGAATCTCTCCATCTTGTTCTCAATGGGTTTAGAATGTTCATGGAAAACGTTCTTTCTTTGAAGCCTGTTTATTACAATGATGACTAACTGAACTTCCAGTAAGAAGACTGAAAATAGCTGTTTTCACAGTTTTCTTTGTTCCTTCATTTTATAGGCTATGTATAACATTAGTAGCCTATGATTCAACCACATCTGATACCAGATGTTTATTGTGCTAAAATTGTCTTCGGTCGGTGGAACCTTAGCTCAGCGATAAGATTTGTCATGTGATTGAAAAAGCACAACTATCTGTAGCAGGAGTTCTTAAACTATTTCAGCCTGGGACCCAAAATAGAACTTCTGTGTTTTCCTGGGAGCCAAGCTTATGAAAACATGCAACTATACGTAAATATGGGTACATTTAATTTCCCTTAAGCCTAAATAAGATGCAATATAGACAAAAACTAATAACACTGAAATGCCCATATAAATATATATTTATGTTTATTGTTCCTCATTAAAAACACTTATATATCACTTATATATCTGTCTAGGTTGGAACTGTTGCTGTTAAAATACATTACATCATTTTCATTCTGAACAGGAGTAAACTGATTGATCACATCACACACACACAGAACACACACACATCACACACACACACAGAACACACACACATCACACACACACACAGAACACACACACACATCACACACAGAACACACACACAGAACACACACACACACACACACATCAACTGTTCAGAGGAGACTGTGTGAATCAGGCCTTTATGGTTGAATTGCTGGAAAGAAACCACTACTAAAGGACACCAATAAGAAGAAGAGACTTGCTTGGGCCAAGAAACACCAGCAATTAACATTAGACCAGTGGAAATGTGAGATTTTTGGTTCCAACCACCATGTCTTTGTGAGACGCAGAGTAGGTGAACGGATGATCTCTGCATGTGTAGTTCCTACCGTGAAGCATGGAGGTGTGATGGTGTGGGGGTGCTTTGCTGGTGACATTGTCAGTGATTTATTTTGAATTCAAGGCACACTTAACCAGCATGGCTACCACAGCATTCTGCAGCGATACGCCATCCCATCTGGTTTGCTCTTAGTGGGACTACCATTTGTTTTTCAACAGTACAATGACCCAACACACCTCCAGGCTGTGTAAGGGCTATCTGACCAAGAAGGAGAGTGATGGAGTGCTGCATCAGATGACCTGGCCTCCACAATCACCTGACCTCCACACAATTGAGATGGTTTGGGATGAGTTGGACCACAGAGTGAAGGAAAAGCAGCCAACAAGAGCTCAGCATATGTGGGAACTACTTCAAGACTGTTGGAAAAACATTCCTCATGAAGCTGGTTGAGTGAATGTCAAAAATGTGCAAAGCTTTCAAGGCAAAGGGTGGAGAATATAACATATATTTTGATTTGTTTAACACCTTTTTGGTTACTACATGACTCCATATGTGTTATTTTATCATTTTGATGTCTTCACTATTATTCTACAATGTAGAAAATAGTAAAAATAAAGAAAAACCCTAGAGGTCATTGAGAGTCTGACTCTCACAACAAGGGTCATTATATAGAGCAGAGAGGTCATCGAGAGTCTGATGACTCTCACAACAAGGGTCATTACAGAGAGGTCATCGAGAGTCTGATGACTCACAAGGGTCATTATATAGAGCAGAGAGGTCATCGAGAGTCTGATGACTCTCACAACAAGGGTCATTTTTTTGACAATCTTAGAAGAAATAGCAAAGCATTTGCCCATAATGACAAATGTATTTTAGGTCCAAAAAACAGCCATACATGATGTAATGAAAAGCAGCAAACATACACAACATTGTTTCACATTCTTTAATACCAGACAGATAAAACACAAACAACAAGTAGGCTACAGCTGGTCAGTCTCAATCCCAGATACAGGGACACTACTGGTATTGTAGCCTACAGTGACACCAGATACAGGGACACCACTGGTATTGTAGCCTACAGTGACACCAGATACAGGGACACCACTGGTATTGTAGCCTACAGTGACACCAAATACAGGGAAACTACTGGTATTGTAGCCTACAGTGACACCAGATACAGGGACACTACTGGTATTGTAGCCCACAGTGACACCAAATACAGGGAAACTACTGGTATTGTAGCCTACAGTGACACCAGATACAGGGACACTACTGGTATTGTAGCCTACAGTGACACCAAATACAGGTAAACTACTGGTATTGTAGCCTACAGTGACACCAGATACAGGGACACCACTGGTATTGTAGCCTACAGTGACACCAAATACAGGTAAACTACTGGTATTGTAGCCTACAGTGCGCGGAGGGCGAGTACGCAATGTTGGACCCTTACTGACGTGTTTTGCTCAACCAAAAGCAGCGTAAGCGTCTGATTTCAAGTTGTTGACTTGGCTAACTTAGCTGCATTAGCTTAGCTAAGTGAAAGGTAAACTAAGAAGAAAAAAGCTCTCTGAAAATTCTCCTGAATTTTTGAAGAAATGAATTTGTTCAAAACTGTCAATCTATTGTCTTTGAGTCAACTACCACATGTTATACACTGCAGTGCTAGCTAGCTGTAGCTTATGCTTTCAGTACTAGATTCATTCTCTGATCCTTTGATTGGTTGGACAACATGTCAGTTCATACTGCAAGAGCTCTGATAGGTTGGAGGATGTCCTCCTGTCTATGGAAGGGGGTGAGAACCATGAGTCTCCTAGGTTTTGTATTTGAAGTCAATGTACCCAGAGGGGGAAGGAAAATCGCTGTCCCTACAGTGTGCTGTTGAGTATACTGTAGACCATCGTTGCCAAATAGTGTGTTTTAATCAGTTATTTGGTGACGTGAATATATATAGTATAGTTTATATAAAAAGGATAACTTTTTGAATGTTTCACTATTTACATTTTTATGAAATTTACTGAGGCGGATGGTCCTCCCTTTCCTCCTCTGAGGAGCCTCCACTGCTGACGGCTATCTGACTGAGAGGTTGGTGTCTGACAGCTATCTGACTGAGAGGTTGGTGTCTGACAGCTATCTGACTGAGTGTATAGCTTACACTGTTAGAATGGTTAGGGTTAAACAGGTTTAATGGTCCTCAGAAAGGCTCTACCACAAAGTACCCTTATATTTAGTGCAGTACAGGATGTATATTTTCCACCAGTTACTGATGCCAGCTGTAGTTAAGGTCAGTAACAGACTGGAAACAGACATCATTCAACCTCTTTTTATCACCATTCTGTCCAAACATGAAAACCTCCCTGGTCTTTCAAAGGGCAGATTGTTGAAGTAGTAATGAAATATTACGAAGCAGATCTGCCAGATATCATTTCTCTGGATCATTTGAGATTGGGAAAGGATTATTCAGAAACATCTGGGCCTGCATTGTACTCTAACAGATCGGGGACCTGCTTAGATAAAAGTTAAATCATCTGCAGAGACGTCAGTGTTGTACGTATATTACAGTAATATACCAGAAAATGTGGTTACTTTTATTTAACCTCAAGTCAGTTAAGAACAAATTCTTATTTACAATGACGGCCAAACGTGCTCCGCCCTATGGGACTCCCAATCACGGCTGGTTGTGATACAGTCTGGATTTGAACCAGGTTGTCTGTAGTGACTCCTCTAGTACTGAGATGCAGTGTCTTAGACCACTGAACCAGGTTGTCTGTAGTGACTCCTCTAGCACTGAGATGCAGTGTCTTAGACCACTGAACCAGGTTGTCTGTAGTGACTCCTCTAGCACTGAGATGCAGGGTCTTAGACCACTGAACCAATCAGGAGCTCAGATTCATCTTATTAGACATGACTTCTGACATTCCTCTCTGAGTGATTCTGCTAATCAATGGTGGGGGAACGACGTCTGACTCAAACGCTTAACTAGATAAATATTTTATTGTTTTCAACATTATAGCAAAATATTACAATCATGTCATGCCTCACAATTGAAATGTCAGTGAGCTACAACCTTATACAACTAATTTCAGTGAGCTACAACCTTATACAACTAATTTCAGTGAGCTACAACCTTATACAACTCATTTCAGTGAGCTACAACCTTATTCAACTCATTTCAGTGAGCTACAACCTTATTCAACTCATTTCAGTGAGCTACAACCTTATACAACTAATTTCAGTGAGCTACAACCTTATTCAACTCATTTCAGTGAGCTACAACCTTATTCAACTCATTTCAGTGAGCTACAACCTTATTCAACTCATTTCAGTGAGCTACAACCTTATTCAACTCATTTCAGTGAGCTACAACCTTATTCAACTCATTTCAGTGAGCTACAACCTTATTTGAGCTACAACCAAACAAGCAGCCATATATAACACTGGCTTGGATCATTTCTCCCAGACAACAAGCCGTAGATAACACTGGCTTGGATCATTTCTCCCAGACGTCACATTTCAACACCTTTTTTATCCATTTTTTATTATGAACAAAACAAATACATAAACTGACATATAAAAACAAGCGACAGCCTAACAGACAGGGGTATTACATATTGAGGTACATTTTCTATTTGTCAAAATGTTTTATGGTGCGTATTGCTTTTTTGTTTTTACGTTTACTGATCATTTCAAAATAATATTTAAATTCTATCTTAAACAATGTGAAGAGAGGTTTGTTCTCTGCCCACTTCATAAACAAATTAACAACAAAAGTTAAATCAGGGTCCAAAATATAACAGAATATCAGAATTTCTCAAATTAACATTAATAGTAGTTTCTTTTAAGATAGAATCTTCTATCTCACTCCAACATCTTCTGACATAAGAACAGTCTCAAAATAAATGGTCGAGGGTTTCTGGGTCAGAACCACAAAATACACATTTGTTATCAATAGCTATTTTGAATCTGTGTATAATAAAGGTCTTTACAGGGTAGATTCTAGTAATGAGTTTGTATGATACTTCTTTCACCCTATTAGATATACAATATTTGCCAGACAACAACGAGACTTTGTTCCAGTTCACTTGTCCAAGAGCTGCATTCCTGTACATTTTAGCAGGGGGAATAATAGTTGTCTTATATACATGTTATTACATTCATAGTTTAAAATGTCAATTCCTTCTAACTGTACTGAGGCTACAAAATCCTCAACAGTTGCACTTGTAGTATTGTTCTATTCTCCTAACAGAAGAATAGCACATTTAGGGAATGCTCTAACAACTATTTGACACTCCTCAGGAATGAATGTAACAGTGTGTGTTCTCATGGAATCTGAATCACATGGTTCTCCATCATTATTCAATAACTGTGTAACCCAGATAATGCTGTTGTCAAACCAGTTCAGGAAAAACCAAGATAATGCTGTTGTCAAACCAGTTCAGGAAAAACCAAGATAATGCTGTTGTCAAACCAGTTCAGGAAAAACAAAGATTTGTTTTTGTATTTGATGTCTTTATTATTCCAGATTGTATATCTATGTGGGGAAACATTATGTTTGGACATGAGGTTCCAAGTTATAAGTACTTGTTTATGAGTTAGCGAGCTTAATAGGGATCTTACTCACATCAAAGATGTATTTGAATAAGAATTAGAGACCACCAATCTGTTGGAATTTTAAATTAGGGATTATATTCCAAATACAATCCTTATTTCTTGAATCATTTTGTATCCATTTCATCTTAAAGATTATATTACAGGTTTTAAAAATCCAGATCATTCAACCCTCCCTCACTTTGGGTGCTACATATTACCGCTTTTCTCAAATAATGAGGTTTATTCCTCCATATGAAGTTAAATAATTGAGTATCAACCATGTTAGTTACTGACGGAGGAACATCCAAGGCAAGGGAGGTATAAACTAATCTGGACAGACCTTCAGATTTGGACAAAAGTACACGTCCAGATAAAGAAAGATCTCTTAATAACCAGGAGTTAAATCTCCTTCCAATTTTCTCTACAATAGGAGATACATTTAAGTTGGCCCTTTTCTTTCTGATCTTTGCTAACTTTAATACCAAGATATGTGATCACATCTTTTACAGGGATATTATATTACACACTGAGTTTAAGTCACATCTTTTCAACGCAAATAATTCACATTTCCTAATATCCAGAGAGAAACCAGATACAGAAGGCATTAATACCCTCGAGAGCTTTCCTGACTTCATTATGATCTTAAAAAACAAAATGGTGGTCGTCAGCCAATTGTGAACATTTTATCTCTATCTTGTATCTGATACCCCTAAAACTATCCTTATTGATATGAAGTGCCATAACTTGTGTGACCAATAAAAATAAGAAAGGAGAAATTGTTTAATTCCACGTTTAATGTTGAATCTCTGTGAAGTTCCATGAGATAATTTAACTGAGCTGTAACTATTATTGTAAAGTGTCTTAATTACACTTTTAAAATATTAACCAAAACCCCAAAAAAAAATTTGAAGTTTCAAAAAGAAAACAATGTTCAACTGTATCAAAAGCCTTGTAAAAGTCTACAAATAAAATAAAGTTATCTTCCATAATGTGCTCATTGTAGTCTATCAAGTCCAATACTAGTCGAATATTATTTCATATATGTCTGCCCTTCATAAAACCCGACTGGGTATCATCAATGATTTGGTGAAGACCTATTTTAAGTCTTTCTGCAAAGATGGATGCAAGAAACTTTCCATCATTGTTCATTAATGTAATTGGTCTCCAATGTTCTAACATCATAGGATCTTTGTTTGGTTTGGGGATTACAGAGATGAGGCCTTGTCATAGAAACAGGAAGGACCCGGAAATCAATTGCCTGCTTAAAAACATGAAATGTAAATTCAACAGTATCCTCTTGAAAATATTTATAGAATTCACTAATAAGGCCATCATTCCCTGGGGATTTGTTATCTAACTTTAACTTTCTGATGCATTTTTAAAATTTAATTAATATCAATAGACTTTTGGAAGTCTTCATCTATGAATTTTGCATGGTCTTTGACAGAGTCTAGAAAGGCAGATATGTCACTAGTAGGACAGGCATTACTGGTGTAAATATTACCATAGAATTCTGAAACATATTTTGAAATATCTTTGGGGTTTTCATTTTCTTTGCCATCTATATTAAGCGTATGAATAGAGGTAAATTCAGAATTTGTTCTCTCTAAATTATAAAAAGCATTTTGTTTTTTTTCACCTTCCTCCAACCATCTCCTTCTTGATCTTACAAATGCCCCCTTTGCTCTCTCTTCATACATTCTGTCCAGTTGTAGTTGTAAAGAAGATAACTGACCATAGACATTAGAGAAAGTATTTCCTTAACAAGTTTATCTTCCCTCAGCAATTTCTTTACCTCTCTTCATGGCTGTTGGGTCTTATTTCATACTTCATTATTTCCCGATATTTCCCATAAGTAGTTTTCCTGCAATTTTCTTGTATAATATCTTTGGCATCCATCTTGAAATTATCAGTCTACTATTGAGTTTCCAATAACTCCCGATTCGGTTTTATTAACTTCAGGTCCATTAATATTTAAAGATAAGAATATAACTTTATGATCAGTAAGAATGGATGGTTCAATGGATACCTTGGCTACAGTGTTATCTAATGAATTAGAAATCAACCAGAAGTCAGTTCTTGACTGTCTGGACATGTCCTTGTTACTCCAAGTGAAGTCATTTTATCAGGATATTTAGATCTCAAAATATTGACAAGACCAAGACATAGATTATTAAATTCAGGAGTAACAATGCTGGATCTGTTAGGAGGGGGATATCTGTCAATCATCACATTAGATACAGAATTTAAATCTCCAACTAAGATAATTTTGATATCCTGAAATACACCTATAACTCTATTCATCTCTTCTTCAAACTCTTGAAATAATATCCTTTTGTTCTTGGATGCATAAATATTCACTGTTAAAATTAACCAAAGTCCAGAGTGGTGAGTCTTATTGCTGACGACCAAATGCACCTCTTAAAACTGCTACACCTGCAGAGGGGTTGTTGCCATATGATAACCAGAGGGGTTGTTGCCATATGATAACCAGAGGGGTTGTTGCCATATGATAACCAGAGGGGTTGTTGCCATATGATAACCAGAGGGGTTGTTGCCATATGATAACCAGATGTCGTTACGCCATTGATTTTTCCAAAAAGCTAGATGGGAAGAACAAGCATGAGTCTCTTGTAGAAAGTAAGAGTCTGCATTAAACCGTTCGCAATACAGGAAAATGCCTTACGTTTGAGTAAATTACGAATACCCCTGACATTAATTGAACAAAGAGATGAAGACATAAACTTCAACCAACAACTTTATTATGCTAATATAAGCTTTTCCTAAGGATATGTAACTCTAAAGGATTTCCATCCCATTATTAACCCCTCCAACAAAAACTAAGAAATACTGGTCATAAAGTTACTAAGTTATTCTTACTCCCACAAGGGGGGGACATTGTGTAGACCTTAAAATAAGCAGTTATTCATCCATAGTTGGTGTTTGGTTTACAAGTTTTCAGGTCAGCCATTTCTCATTCAAGTGTTTGTGTAAATAGTTTACAATACAAGGCTGCTTTTCACCTAGCAATTAGGCAGTGTTTAGGACTACCAGTACTGTCCGAGTTAGACTCTGTCTCTCTCTCAAATGTTCTGATTTGGCTGCATTTCTTTCCCATCGATGATCACTCTTGTACCAACAAAAAATGCAGATTTCTTTGCATTTCGGGCTGCATCCACCATCGGCCACAGCTTCTCTCGTGGCCCTTTGTCCGCTGAGGTCAGATCCGCCGTGAACTTCAATTTCTGCTTGATGAGGAACTCACAGTTCTTCGATCCCGTGTAGATCTGTTGGTGAACCGGATGATGGTTGTCCTCTCTTGTCTTGATCCGTGAGTCTTCCCAAACGATGAACGATGTCCACATTTTCCTGAAGTTTGGCTTTTGATTCGGGAACGACATCTCCACAGATGTCAACAACTTTGCATTTGATGTCCTAACCCGCCTGCTCTGGAATTCCATGGAGCCTCAGGTTCCACCTGCGCTGGTATGTCTCCGCCTCATTCACCTTCAGCCACCTTTTTTAAATTTTCCTGGCAGATAACTTCCACTTTCTTCATGTCACTTTTGAGGGTTTTCACATCTCCATAGATAAAGTCAACAGATTTTTTTATGGCCTCAATTTTCATTGTATTCTCCCTAACCATGTCTTCCAAGCCATTTGCCCTTTCATCTATCTTTGCTGTCAGAAGCATCACAATATTGTTTTGCATTTCAAGAAGTGACATACCTTCTTGCCCTCTCATCTTCTTCCCCTGGGGCTTGACTGGAGTGCCGGGGTCGTAAGGTAACGGCCTGAGCTGAGGGCTGGATGTTACCATAGTTACACTCTGAAGAGGAGCACCCAAAACCATACAATCTCTGAAGAGGAGCACCCAAAACCATACAATCTCTGAAGAGGAGCACCCAAAACCATACAATCTCTGAAGAGGAGCACCCAAACCCATACAATCTCTGAAGAGGAGCACCCAAAACCATACAATCTTTTGCTGTAAATTGTCCATCTGATGATTTCTATATTTATTTTCATTTGGCTCTGGTTGTGGACATTTCCATGTAGACAAGCTAGTTTTTGAGTTAGCTAGCTGATCTGGCTATATAGTAGGACTGTTGTCGCTAACTTCATAATTTTTTTAGGTAAATAACTTACAGAAAGTAATCAATTACTTTGGTAAACAAACTAAACCATATTCATACAGGGTTTTATGACCTTACAAATGACCAAATGGTCATATTTGGGTGAGGAAATCCAATAATTCCTTCAGCTACCAAAAAAACGCATCTCCACTGACCGCCATCTTGTGCACGCCCCCCACATTTCAACCTAGGAGAGATACGTAGCCTGGTTCCAGGTATGATTGGGCTGTCTTGTTAACTCCTATAACATAGCCAATTCAAATATTGACCTTGAAGTCAGTTCCACTGCTGATTGCCTCTAAATCAAGGACCGATTCAGACCTGGCGCACTAGGTGGGTGCAATTAATTATCAGGTGGAACAGCAAACCAGCAGTACTATGGACCTCCAGGCTCAGATTTCAATACCCCTACCCAATGGTCAATGCCAAGACAAAACAAACAGATCAGGAACCAGGCTTCCAAATACGGGTTATGGTGGTTAGTACCAGCTTTAGTCTCAAAAATATACTGTATCTATTTAGAAACAACAACAATAAACAAAACACTTTCAACCATTTAAAATGTCATATTTCTAAAATACAACCTATAATATATAGATATATACAATTCCCACAGTATCATGCGATACAAAACACATTCTTCAAAAAGTGAAGAATAAATTAATTAAGGGGTTTGGAAGAAAACAATCTTGCCAGAGTAAGAGCTGTTTGGGTTATTAGAATATATTGGTGCTGATTTTTTTTTTTTTACAAATATAAAAAAGAAACACATAAAAAGATCCAGTTGAAATTGATTTGGGCAAATCCTAATACTTCTGGATTTTGGCAATTAAGCACTTTATCTATTCCCCCAGAGTCAGATGAACTTGTGGATACCATTTTTATGTCTCTGGGTACAGTTTGAAGGAAGTTCCTAACTAGCGTTAGCGCAGTTGCATGCTAGTAAATACCATAGACTTCGAGTTATTGCGCTAACGCTAGTTAGCATTGGCTCACAAAATTACCTCTAACTTTCTTCATACTGGATGCAGAGACATACAAATGGTATCCATGAGTTTATCTGACTCAGGGGAAGTACATAAAGGGCTTCATTGCCAAAATCCTGAGGTTTCCATTTAAGTCAAGATTCCTTGTGAGCAGGAGGGATTTGAACCAGTAACCTCCTGCTTTAGATTAGAGCTGCTACTAGAGACCAGATGTTAGCAGGAGGTTTTTAAAACAACAACCTCCTGCAATAGAGCTGCAAAGTCCAGATCTAAACTAACACTCTTAACAGAACTAGAGCTGATAGTAGAGAGTCCAGGTGTTAGCAAGAGGGTTTTGAACCAGTAACTTCCTGTACAGATCTGGTACTAGAGAGCTCTGGTATTAGAGAGTCCAGGTGTTAGCAGGAGGGTTTTGAACCAGTAACGTCCTGTACAGATCTGGTACTAGAGAGCTCTGGTATTAGAGAGTCCAGGTGTTAGCAGGAGGGTTTTGAACCAGTAACTTCCTGCATTAGATCTGCTAGTAGAGGGTCCAGATATGACCCAACACTGTAAACAGAAACCAGAGGACAGACGGCGGTGTAGAGGCGGAGGAGCCTGACAACAAGCTGTTGTAATTGGCTCTGCCGTGGGCGTGGCCTCTCTGGTGGTCGAGGTGGTGAGGCCGTACGGTGATGTAACCATTAATAATACGGATCAGCGGAGGAGGAGGAGACTGGACTGTAGTGCTGAGAGACAAGAGAGACAAGAGGATTGCATGTTAGGTTCATCTTGGATAGGAGTCATGTTAGGTTCATCTTGGATAGGAGTCATGTTAGGTTCATCTTGGATAGGAGTCATGTTAGGTTCATCTTGGATAGGAGTCATGTTAGGTTCATCTTGGATAGGAGTGATGTTAGGTTCATCTTGGATAGGAGTCATGTTAGGTTCATCTTGGATAGGAGTCATGTTAGGTTCATCTTGGATAGGAGTCATGTTAGGTTCATCTTGGATAGGAGTCATGTTAGGTTCATCTTGGATAGGAGTCATGTTAGGTTCATCTTGGATAGGAGTCATGTTAGGTTCATCTTGGATAGGAGTGATGTTAGGTTCATCTTGGATAGGAGTCATGTTAGGTTCATCTTGGATAGGAGTCAGTGTGTTATGTCCGTCTGTGGGTTGAGAGATGAGGGCACACATTCCCTGCCAACACATTGGTCTCAGATTCTCCCTTGAAACAAATATTCTGTAATCTCAATATGGCTTTCCTACACGAAACAGCAACACTGTTGTATGTTCTATCAACAGAACCTGTCACTCACAGAGGATCTGTTCTATGTTGTTTCACTGTTTCTACATGATGATGAAAACATTGATACTGTTTCTAGTTTCACTGTTTCTACATGATGATGAAAACATTGATACTGTTTCTAGTTTAAAGGCAGACTCAGCAATATGATGTAGATTCAGAAAGTAAACATCATAGTGGGTCAATTTCCGCAACATCTAAGAGTGTTGAAGCATGAGGCTCAACTTTTTCGCTGTTTTGGTGCTATGGCTACAATGCTGTAACAGTGTGAAGCGAACCCATGCACATGCACACATACCGTGTGTGACTGTGTGAGGGTGAAGTGTTGCATCTCACTCATCTCAATATCTGCGGTGCTGATCACTGAGTCTAACTTTAACTGTTAATACTACATGAAGATGCCAAACAGAGAACTCCAGAACCCTAGAACCTTGGACTGTTGTCAGGTAGTGGACTGTTGTCAGGTAGTGGACTGTTGTCAGGTAGTGGACTGCTGTCAGGTAGTGGACTGTTGTCAGGTAGTGGACTGCTGTCAGGTAGTGGACTGCTGTCAGGTAGTGGACTGCTGTCAGGTAGTGGACTGCTGTCAGGTAGTGGACTGTTGTCAGGTAGTGGACTGCTGTCAGGTAGTGGACTGCTGTCAGGTAGTGGACTGCTGTCAGGTAGTGGACTGCTGTCAGGTAGTGGACTGTTGTCAGGTAGTGGACTGTTGTCAGGTAGTGGACTGCTGTCAGGTAGTGGACTGTTGTCAGGTAGTGGACTGCTGTCAGGTAGTGGACTGTTGTCAGGTAGTGGACTGCTGTCAGGTAGTGGACTGCTGTCAGGTAGTGGACTGCTGTCAGGTAGTGGACTGCTGTCAGGTAGTGGACTGCTGTCAGGTAGTGGACTGCTGTCAGGTAGTGGACTGCTGTCAGGTAGTGGACTGTAGGTGTGGGATTCAATACACGTCCACGTTCAACTGCAAACCCTCCGATTGGGACCTCATTGATAAATTAAGCTCTGGTGGGTTTATAATTTATAGTTTACAATCTTTCATATCAGATTTATTTAAATTAACAATATATAGCTAAGTGGCTGGACCAGTTTTCCCGAAAGTGAACAATGTATAATATACACTTATATATAAAAGTATGTGGACACCCCTTCAAAATGAGTGGATTTGGCTAATTGAGCCACACCCGTTGCTGACAGGTGTATAAAATCAAGCACACAGCCATGCAATCTCCATAGACAAACACTGGCAGTAGAGTAGCGTGTAAAAATCTGTCCTCGGTTGCAACACTCACTACTGAGTTCCAAACTGCCTCTGGAAAAAAAATATCAGCACAAGAACTGTTCGTCGGGGGCTTCATGAAATGGGTTTCCATGGCCGAGCAGCCGCACACAAGCCTAAGATCACCATGTGCAATGCCAAGCGTCGGCTGGAGTGGTGTAAAGCTTGCCACCATTGGACTCTGGAGCAGTGGAAATGCTTTCTCTGGAGTGATGAATCACGCTTCACCATCTGGCAATCCGACGGACAAATCTGGGTTAGACGGATGCCAGGAGAACGCTACCTGCCCCAATGCATAGTGCCAACTGTAAAGTTTGGTGGAGGAGGAATAATGGTCTGGGATGTTTTTCGTGGTTCGGGCCCCTTAGTTCCAGTGAAGGGAAATATTAGCGTTACAGCATACAATGACATTCTAGATGATTCTGTGCTTCCCAACTTTCTGGCAACAGTTTGGGGAAGGCCCTTTCCTGTTTCAGCATGACAATGCCCCCTTGAACATACAGAAATGGTTTGTCGAGATCGGTGTAGAAGAACTTGACTGGCCTACACAGAACTCTGACCTCAACCCCATCAAACACCTTTGGGATAAATTGGAATGCCGGCTGCGAGCCAGGACTAATCACCCAATATCAGTGCCTGGCCTCACTAATGCTCTTGTGGCTGAATGGAAGCAAGTCCCCGCAAAAATGCTCCAACATCTAGTGGAAGGCCTAGAGTATATTAATGCCCATGATGTTGGAATGAGATGTTCGACGAGTAGATGTCCACATACTTTTGTACATGTAGTGTATATATGATGTGTAACGTCAAGTTTTCTTGCTAGCCAACCATCGTTTTTACTTACACTTGTATGTTGACTTATCCATATTGACGTTGAGGTTTTAAGTTTCAGCTGACTTTTCTTAGCGGTTTCAGGCTCCGAAGTGAACATAATTGTACATTTGCAAACTCGACTAAAAACGAGGGCTGAGGGGCTTACGTTGCAAACTTCCCTTGCTTGGCTAATCATTTGCACTGCCCTCCAAGATGGCGAAGGGGATTCCCCCAAGGGCATAAGGCGAGGGTAAGTGGACGAGGGTGTGTCTTGGACCGCAGCCTTCGTGGTTTAGCGGTGTGTTCAACAGATTCCACAATCCGGACAGGAGCGAGTTCTCAGCTAGTTACCGACACAGACTGACTCACCCGTATGTATGCAGAAATCTACGCCCAATCTATATCACCGGGTGAAATAGCGCGAAAAGAGTGTGTCACGAACCAGGAACAGGGACTCAGCCAATCACAACAAACTGACCAGTTTCTCTGCCTTCCGTCATTGGTTGAGAGAAAAGTCAACCCAGTAACTCCCATTAGTAAAGAAAATACAAAATAATAATAATTACATTCGTTATACAATGTTCAAATTAAGTTGTAATTGTCACATTTTCACATTGAAAGGAAAGTACTGAACCCTGGTAAAATGGTGAAGGTATAATGAGCCAGAAGTAATGACTGGCCTGTGATGACTAGGAGTACGTCCCAAATGGAACTATAACCTAAATAGTGCACCAGGGCTCATAGGGCTCTGGTCAAAAGTAGTGCACTATATAGGGAAAAGGGTGCCATTTCAGACTCACTTTGGACTGACCAGAGGTCCAAATTACCCAGCATATTTAATCAGTCTGGAATACAACTCTTTTCATCACTGGGCATATGCTTGTAGTTAATAATATTTCCTTTTCATTGATTGGCCTTGGCAACAGCAGGCAGGCAGCAGCTTTCTTGGATGTAGCCTACGCCTGGATTTACTGTTCATTTTAGAAAGTTACATTCAGAATAGTTATTAGTTTTTTCTGTTTTATTAAGTGTAGTTTTGGCTGAGCCTTTAAGCCGGCACCATATTCAGTGCACTGCTTTTGACCAGAGCCCTATGATGATTCCTGGTCGTGCACTATACAGGGAATAGGCTGCCATTTGGGACGGACCTAGGTTTATTTTAGTTAAAATAAAGTGGACTCAGTAGGTGTAATCAGGTCTGACGTAATCAGTCCAGTGTGGCTCACTTGGTAGAACATGGCACTTGCAAAGAAAGGGTTGTGGGTTTGATTCCCACGGGGGACCAGTATGAAAATGTATGCACTCAATCTGGATAACATCATCTGCTAAATGACTGAAATATAAATGTCTGCATGTGATCATCACATCAAATCAATAAGAGAGAAGTTCCTCTCTACTCCCCAACACTGAAAACATACTGTACTATACACCAACTGGGTTGCGTCCCAATTACCTACATAGTACCATATGTTCAGAGGAAAACTCTACAGGCTAGCCTTCCTGAATCAAAGTCCAGAATGATAATGTACCGAATTAAAACATTTTTCAGACATAATATACAAATGTCTGAAGTAGACTTTGGGAGAAATGTGTCTAGAAACATCATGTTATTTTGGGCTTGTCCATGACTGTGTCCCAAATCGCGCCCCATTCCATTTGGAATGCACATAAATGTTCAAGGTATGTTCTCTAACTAAACCAGACACAGTAAACAGCTTCAATAAATCAAGTCTGGAAACAGTCGGTTTCTGGCTGGCAGGAGGCCTTCAAGGACTGGAGCGAGCCGTCCATCCGACAGATCCTGGACTTTCAGCAGGCAGAAACACAGAAATGGAAGTTGGGATAAATTGTTTCAGTCTTTGAAATTGTAAATTACATTCATATCCTCCATCTGTGTCAACAGACAGCCTCCATTTGGGCTCAATAAACGGCTGTCCGGTTCAAATCTGGAGCCAGTTTCCACCCATTGCCCAATAGCCTCAGGACAGATTTGACAACTACCATTGGCCATGTGGTGGAAGACAGATGAATGTACTTGTTCAATTACAATGACTAAAAGATTATTTACAATTTTGCATTTATCTCTTTGTCAGCCTTGACAGCTAAAAGCTACAACATGACTTACATGTCTACGATAATTCCTGGATATGTTATACTAAAATAAGGGCTGGTTTCCCTTTCAATTGACATTTTCCATTAAGCATGCTTTTCAGTCCAGGTTTGGGAAGGTTTAGGAAACTGGCCCTATATTTATAAATATACCAACCAGTCAGTCAGAGAATCAACCAAGAAGCAATCATGTGGTTATTCTTTATAAATAACCAGTCAGCCAGAGGTTATCCTTTATAAATAACAAGTCAGTCAGAGGTTATCCTTTATAAATAACCAGTCAGTCAGAGGTTATCCTTCATTAATAACAAGTCAGTCCGAGGTTATTCTTCATAAATAACCAGTCAGTCACAGGTTATTCTTCATAAATAACCAGTCAGTCAGAGGTTATTCTTCATAAATAACCAGTCAGTCAGAGGTTATTCTTCATAAATAACCAGTCAGTCAGAGGTTATTCCTTATAAGTAACCAGTCAGTCAGAAGTTATTCTTTATAGAAATGCTCTCTTTGTGATCTTATTAGAATGTCTAAAAATAGGATCATGTTTTTGTCAGAAAGGTCTCTTGCCTGCGGCTACAACATTCCTGGACGTATTTCCTTCTCAGGATCCATAACACTGAACCAGTAGAGAACCAGTCTAAACAAATTCACATAAATAATGTGAGTTGGGAAAAAAACGTATCCCATGGGTTGGTTGTGATGTGATATGATGGGTGGTTGTGCCTGCAGCGTTTCTAACAGGAAGTGTCAGTTAGAGGTTAGATTCTATAGACAGCAGTAACACCCATTACTGACATGTACACTGCCCAGATTTAAGCAGTAAAGTGATACCTACTGGAGACAATATTAGCTAATTAACTGAAGCCCCTGGACCATCTGTCTTGACATCTAGATGAGATGAAGGTAATACTTCTCTCCCCATGTGGTGTCACATTCTAAGGAACATACGTCATAATAAGATATTGGTATGCTAATTACCACCCGTAGTCATTTAATATATACCACTTATCAGATGCTTTTATCCAAAGCAATCTCTGTGGGAATTGAACCAATGACCCAACTGAGGCCCACTTACAGTTGATGTCGGAAGTTTACATGCACCCTAGTCAAATACATTTAAACTCAGTTTTTCACAATTCCTGACATTTAATCCTAGTAAAAATTCCCTGCCTTAGGTCAGTTAGGATCACCACTTTATTTTAAGAATGTGAAATGTCAGAATAATAGTAGAGAGAATTATTTATTTCAGCTTTTATTTCTTTCATCACATTCCCAGTGGGTCAGAAGTTTACATACACACAATTAGTATTTGGTAGCATTGCCTTTAAATTGTTTAACTTGGGTCAAACGTTTCGGGTAGCCTTCCACAAGCTTCCCACAATAAGTTGGGTGAATTTTGGCCCATTCCTCCTGACAGAACTGGTGTAACTGAGTCAGGTTTGTAGGCCTCCTTGCTCGCACACGCTTTTTCAGTTCTGTCCACACATTTTCTATAGGATTGAGGTCAGGGCTTTGTGATGGCCACTCCAATACCTTGACTTTGTTGTCCTTAAGCCATTTTGCCACAACTTTGGAAGTATGCTTGGGGTCATTGTCCATTTGGAAGACCCATTTGCGACCAAGCTTTAACTTCCTGACTGATGTCTTGAGATGTTGCTGCAATATATCCACATCATTTTCCTTCCTCATGATGCCATCTATTTTGTGAAGTGCACCAGACCCTCCTGCAGCAAAGCACCCCCACAACATGATGCTGCCACCCCCGTGCTTCACGGTTGGGATGGTGTTCTTCGGCTTGCAAGCCTTCCCCTTTTTCCTCCAAACATAACGATGGTCATTATGGCCAAACAGTTCTATTTTTGTTTCATCAGTTCTATTTTTGTTTCATAGTAGTCTGGCTTTTTTATGGCGGTTTTGGAGCAGTGGCTTCTTCCTTGCTGAGCGGCCTTTCAGGTTATGTCGATATAGGACTCGTTTTACTGTGGATATAGATACTTTTGTACCTGCTTCCTCCAGCATCTTCACAAGGTCGTTTACTGTTATTCTGGGATTGATTTGCACTTTTTGCACCAAAGTACGTTCATCTCTAGGAGACAGAACGCGTCTCCTTCCTGAGCGGTATGACGGCTGCATGGTCCCATGGTGTTTATACTTGCGTAATGTTGTTTGTACAGATGAACATGGTACCTTCAGGCATTTGGAAATTGCTCCCAAGGATGAACCAGACTTGTGGAGGTCTACAATAGTTTTTCTGAGGTTTTGGCTGATTTCTATTGACTTTCCCATGATGTCGAGCAAAGAGGCACTGAGTTTGAAGGTAGGCCTTGAAATACATCCACAGGTACACCTCCAATTGACTCAAATGATGTCAATTAGCCTATCAGAAGCTTCTAAAGCCATGACATCATTTTCTGGAATTTTCCAAGCTGTTTAAAGGCACAGTCAACTTAGTGTATGTAAACTTCTGACCCACTGGAATTGTGATATAGTGAATTATTAGTGAAATAATCTGTCTGTAAACAATTGTTGGAAGAATGACTTGTGTCATGCACAAAGTAGATGTCCTAACCGACTTGACAAAACTAGTTTGTTAACATTAAATCTGTGGAGTGGTTGAATTTTTTTTTTGACTTCAACCTAAATGTATGTAAACTTCCGACTTCAACTGTATGTGATTCTAGTACGAAAGGCTTTAGGACTTCTATCACTACATCAGTAACACAGAGTCGCTGCTCTCTCACCTCTCCTCGATGCGGACCCAGAGGTCGTTAAACTGTCTGTTTCTCTGGTGTTTCTTCTGTTTGTTGCGTCGTTTCTTCTTCAGCTTGCGCTCCATCGTGTCCATCAGCTCTAGGCTGTGGGAGTGATGGGGCAGCAGCATGTAGGGCAGGGGGCTGGCCTCCAGAGGGTGCTGTTGTTCCTCTTCATGGAGCTCGTGGAGGAAAGGCTCCAGGTAAGGGGACTCATCCAGGTCCTGACCCAGAGAATGACCCGCCTGGTCGGGGGCTGATTTCGATCGACTGTGGTGATGGAGAGAGTAATGTTAGAAATAAGGAACAGTTGAAAATCCAATGTCAGTCAGGGTTGGGGAGTAACTGATTACATGTAACCAGGGTTGGGGAGTAACTGATTACATGTAACCAGGGTTGGGGAGTAACTGATTACATGTAACCAGGGTTGGGGAGTAACTGATTACATGTAACCAGGGTTGGGGAGTAACTGATTACATGTAACCAGGGTTGGGGAGTAACTGATTACATGTAACCAGGGTTGGGGAGTAACTGATTACATGTAACCAGGGTTGGGGAGTAACTGATTACATGTAATGGATTACCCAGAAACTGTAACTATAATCTGTTACGTTAAAAGCAACGATATTCTAATCAGATTATAGATACTTTTGAAAAAGTATCTGATTACTTCTAAATTGACTTTAAAAATATATATTTCACACCTTCCTGTTTTCAAATCAGCATTGAAAGGAGCAAGTTTAATATGTTCCACCTGAGTGAGTCTGACCACAAGTCAGAGACACTATGATGACATTGGATTTCTATTTGCAATGTATTTTTCAACTGTGCTGTTATGCTTCACAAAAGCTCTGAACCTTTCTATTCTCATAGTTTCTATAGAATGTAAATTAAAGATAATAATTTTTGCTAAAAGTATTATTATATTACTGATCGATTGACCATGACTTTTCAGATCACCCAGTAGCGCTATCTGCAGAGTTAGCTCCAGGTAAATGTTGCAATTCTTCAGCCATTCCTGAACCTGTGACCAAAAACAGGCTACATATGGACAGTACCAACAGTCTTCGCAGCAAAATCTACAGAGCTGGGAAGATTGTATCCCCCATATATATAACATTCTATTGGTTGCAATAATTTTGTATAATAATTTAAATAAAAAATTATACGTTTTGAATCCGGCGTCGTTTTGGAAATCAGTTCATAAACCATGTGCCATGGAATCGGTCAAAAATCTCTTCCCAAATATGTTTCAATCTATGTGACATAACTCCACCAGTCCTATTTATGACAATTTACAAAGATTATACCTTTTTTTTTTTTTTATGTTATCCAAAAATAATGTTTTTTAAAAATCTATTTGTACATTTGAGTTTAACCACAATATTTGTTGTATTATTTGTTCGGTCTTTTCTGGTGGATTAAACTGAAATCAACTTTCTATGGCTTGTTTTAAAAATAACTATATTTTGGAGGTGATTTTGTTTTCAAATAACCGAAAGTGAGGGGTTGTAATCTGAATAAATGGAAAAAGGCCCTTCTTGATAATGGGGTGAAACATTTTTACTAATTTACTAAAGAACCAGTTAGAATTTAAGAATAACCTTTGTATGACTGAAGTCTTTAGTGAGATGTCTAATGCTTTAATATTTAATCTGAATTCATATTCATTATAAAATAGGCCCTTTTAATTTTGTCTGGTTTGCCATTCCTAATAAAATTAAATATTTTTAAAAAACAGGTCGCTAGGTGTAGGCAGATCCATAAGTAAACAGGTAAACTGTGATAACTAAAGAGTTAATCAGGGTGATTTTTCTACTAATAGACAGGTATTTTTGTTTCCATTGTAGCAAGATCTTATCTATATTTGCTAACTTTCTATTAAAATGTATTGGAGTGAGATCATTTCTTTCTTTCAGGATATGAATACCGAGTACGTCCACATCCCCGCCAGAACATTTTATTGGTTAACTACACAGTAATGTAAAAGTTGTATTTTTTAGTGATCCAATACATAATATAGTAAACTTATCATACTGTGGTTTTCATTGGCATCATAACACTGAAGTGTTAGAGGCCTCCAATTGTTTATATTTACCACCTGGATTCTGTTTCAGTAATAATGAACTCAGACCTTCTTGTTGAGTGTCTGATAATCTACCATTTATATAGGAGTAGTTAAAACATGCTAATAACGGTCCTCTGAGTATATCAAAATAAGTTTGGTATACCTCATGCCATCCAACCCTGGATTTTTAAATTGCATCAAGCAGTTCCTCCTCTGTTATTTGGCCTTCACATGAGTCTTTCTGTGGGGGATAAATGCAGTAAGCCCGCCACTGAACAGGTTAGTTCTGAAGGATTCGTTGTCATAGAAATGTACCTGGCTAAAAGGTGAGACACTTTTGTGGTATCAGTTATCCCGAATTGCTACTGTGCTACTGATGAATACAGGTATGGGGAAGTATGATCCTTTTGAAGCCTTGACTAATAGAGAGAGAGAGAGAGAGAGAGAGAGACTGTGGGACAGTGCCTGACTTATTTAATGCCTTTTTTTCCTATGTTGTTATTTTGTTCTCTGATGTAATTATACAAATTTATAAAATTGTGTGTGTATATATATATATATATATATATATATATATATACGGGCCCAACACTCTAACCACTGGGCTACCTGCCGCCCCACTGTGTGTATGTATATATATATATATATATATATATACATACACACAGTGGGGCGGCAGGTAGCCCAGTGGTTAGAGTGTTGGGCCCGTAACCGAGAGGTTGCTGGATCGAATCCCCGAGCTGACAAGGTAAAAATCTGTCGTTCTGCCCCTGAGGCAGTTAACCCACTGTTCCTAGGCTGTCATTGAAAATAAGAATTTGTTCTTAACTGACTTGCCTAGTAAAATAAAGGTTAAATAAATAAAAACAGTGGGGAGAACAAGTATTTGATACACTGCTGATTTTGCAGGTTTTATCATAGGTACACTTCAACTGTGAGTGACGGAATCTAAAACAAAAATCCAGAAAATGACATTGTATGATTTTTAAGTAATTAATTTGCATTTTATTGCATGACATAAGTATTTGATACATCAGAAAAGCAGAACTTAATATTTGGTACAGAAACCTTTGTTTGCAATTACAGAGATATACGTTTCCTGTAGTTCTTGACCAGGTTTGCACACACTGCAGCAGGGATTTTGGCCCACTCCTCCATACAGACCTTCTCCAGATCCTTCAGGTTTCGGTGCTGTCGCTGGGCAATACGGACTTTCAGCTCCCTCCAAAGATTTTCTATTGGGTTCAGGTCTGGAGACTGGCTAGGCCACTCCAGGACCTTGAGATGCTTCTTAAGGAGCCACTCCTTAGTTGCCCTGGCTGTGTGTTTCGGGTCGTTGTCATGCTGGAAGACCCAGCCTCGACCCATCTTCAATGCTCTTACTGAGGGAAGGAGGTTGTTGGCCAAGATCTCGCGATACATGGCTCCATCCATCCTCCCCTCAATACGGTGCAGTTGTCCTGTCCCCTTTGCAGAAAGGCATCCCCAAAGAATGATGTTTCCACCTCCATGCTTCACGGTTGGGATGGTGTTCTTGGGGTTGTACTCATCCTTCTTCTTCCCCCATTCACGGCGAGTGGAGTTTAGACCAAAAAGCTCTATTTTTGTCTCATCAGACCACATGACCTTCTCCCATTCCTCCTCTGGATCATCCAGATGGTCATTGGAAAACTTCAGACGGGCCTGGAAATGTCCTGGCTTGAGCAGGGGGACCTTGTGTGCGCTGCAGGATTTTAATCCATGACGGCGTAGTGTGTTACTAATGGTAACTTTGAGACTGTGGTCCCAGCTCTCTTCAGGTCATTGACCAGGTCCTGCCATGTAGTTCTGGGCTGATCCCTCACCTTCCTCATGGTCAGTGATGCCCCACGAGGTGAGATCTTGCATGGTGCCCCAGACCGAGGGAGATTGACTGTCATCTTGAACTTCTTCCATTTTCTAATAATTGCGCCAACAGTTGTTGCCTTCTCACCAAGCTGCTTGCCTATTGTCCTGTAGCCCACTCCAGCCTTGTGCAGGTCTACAATTTTATCCCTGATGTCCTTACACAGCTCTCTGGTCTTGGCCATTGTGGAGAGGTTGGAGTCTGTTTGATTGAGTGTGTGGACAGGTGTCTTTTATACAGGTAACGAGTTCAAACAGGTGCAGTTAATACAGGTAATGAGTGGAGAACAGGAGGGCTCCTTAAAGAAAAACTAACAGGTCTGTGAGAGCCGGAATTCTTACTGGTTGGTAGGTGATCAAATACTTATGTCATGCAATAAAATGCAAATTAATTACTTAAAAATCATACAATGTGATTTTCTGGATTTTTGTTTTAGATTCCGCCTCTCACAGTTGAAGTGTACCTATGATAAAAATTACAGACCTCTACATGCTTTGTAAGTAGGAAAACCTGCAAAATCGGCAGTGTATCAAATACCTGTTCTCCCCACTGTATATGTATGTGTGTATATGTATGTGTGTATATGTATGTATGTATGTATGTATGTATGTATGTATGTATGTATGTATGTATGTATGTATGTATGTATGTATGTATGTATGTATGGATGGATGTATGGATGTATATATATGTATATATACACACATTTTTTTTGATGTATGATACTTTGGCAATATGTACACTGTTGCGTCATGCCAATAAAGTGAATTGAATTGAATTGAATTGAGAGAGAGAGAGAGAGAGAGAGAGAGAGAGAATGTTAACATACAGTATGTTTCCATGCCAATACAGCCCTTTGAATTTAATTGAAATGAGAGAGACTAATACAGAGAGAGACTAATAGAGAGAGAGACTAATACAGAGAGAGACTAATAGAGAGAGAGACTAATATATAGAGAGCGAGACTAATACAGAGATAGACTAATAGAGAGAGAGACTAATAGAGAGAGACTAATACAGAGATAGACTAATAGAGAGAGAGAGACTAATAGAGAGAAAAACTAATAGAGAGAGAGACTAATAGAGAGAGACTAATAGAGAGAGAGACTAATAGAGAGAGAGACTAATAGAGAGAGAGACTAATATATAGAGAGAGAGACTAATACAGAGAGAGACTAATAGAGAGAGAGACTAATACAGAGAGAGACTAATAAATAGAGAGAGAGGCTAATACAGAGATAGACTAATAGAGAGAGAGACTAATAGAGAGAGACTAATAGAGAGAGAGACTAATAGAGAGAGAGACTAATAGAGAGAGAGACTAATACAGAGAGAGACTAATACAGAGAGAGACTAATATATAGAGAGAGAGACTAATATATAGAGAGAGAGACTAATACAGAGATAGACTAATAGAGAGAGAGACTAATAGAGAGAGACTAATACAGAGATAGACTAATAGAGAGAGAGACTAATACAGAGAGAGACTAATACAGAGAGAGACTAATACAGAGAGAGACTAATACAGAGAGAGACTAATAGAGAGAGAGACTAATAGAGAGAGAGAGACTAATAGAGAGAGAGACTAATACAGAGATAGAATAATAGAGAGAGAGACTAATACAGAGAGAGACTAATATAGAGAGAGACTAATACAGAGAGAGACTAATACAGAGAGAGACTAATATATAGAGAGAGACTAATACAGAGATAGACTAATAGAGAGAGAGAGACTAATAGAGAGAGACTAATACAGAGATAGACTAATAGAGAGAGAGATTAATACAGAGAGAGACTAATACAGAGAGAGACTAATTAGAGAGAGACTAATAGAGAGAGACTAATAGAGAGAGAGACTAATAGAGAGAGACTAATACAGAGAGAGACTAATAGATAGAGAGACTAATACAGAGAGAGACTAATAGAGAGAGAGACTAATAGAGAGAGAGACTAATATATAGAGAGAGACTAATACAGAGAGAGACTAATAGAGAGAGAGACTAATAGAGAGAGAGACTCATATATAGAGAGAGACTAATACAGAGATAGACTAATAGAGAGAGAGACTAATAGAGAGAGACTAATAGAGAGAGAGACTAATAGAGAGAGACTAATAGAGAGAGAGACTAATAGAGAGAGAGACTAATACAGAGAGAGACTAATACAGAGAGAGACTAATACAGAGAGAGACTAATAGAGAGAGAGAGAGAGAGACTAATACAGAGATAGACTAATAGAGAGAGACTAATAGAGAGAGACTAATACAGAGATAGACTAATAGAGAGAGAGACTAATACAGAGAGAGACTAATACAGAGAGAGACTAATACAGAGAAAGACTAATAGAGAGAGAGACTAATATATAGAGAGAGAGACTAATACAGAGATAGACTAATAGAGAGAGAGAGACTAATAGAGAGAGACTAATACAGAGATAGACTAATAGAGAGAGAGACTAATACAGAGAGAGACTAATACAGAGAGAGACTAATACAGAGAGAGACTAATACAGAGAGAGACTAATAGAGAGAGAGACTAATACAGAGAGAGACTAATAGAGAGAGAGACTAATACAGAGAGAGACTAATAGAGAGAGAGACTAATATATAGAGAGAGAGACTAATACAGAGATAGACTAATAGAGAGAGACTAATACAGAGATAGACTAATAGAGAGAGAGAGACTAATAGAGAGAGAGACTAATAGAGAGAGAGACTAATAGAGAGAGAGACTAATAGAGAGAGAGAGACTAATAGAGAGAGAGACTAATACAGAGAGAGACTAATACAGAGAGAGACTAATACAGAGAGAGACTAATAGAGAGAGAGACTAATAGAGAGAGAGAGACTAATAGAGAGAGAGACTAATACAGAGATAGAATAATAGAGAGAGAGACTAATACAGAGAGACTAATATAGAGAGAGACTAATACAGAGAGAGACTAATACAGAGAGAGACTAATATATAGAGAGAGACTAATACAGAGATAGACTAATAGAGAGAGAGAGACTAATAGAGAGAGACTAATACAGAGATAGACTAATAGAGAGAGAGATTAATACAGAGAGAGACTAATACAGAGAGAGACTAATTAGAGAGAGACTAATAGAGAGAGACTAATAGAGAGAGAGAGACTAATAGAGAGAGACTAATACAGAGAGAGACTAATAGATAGAGAGACTAATACAGAGAGAGACTAATAGAGAGAGAGACTAATAGAGAGAGAGACTAATATATAGAGAGAGACTAATACAGAGAGAGACTAATAGAGAGAGAGACTAATAGAGAGAGAGACTAATATATAGAGAGAGACTAATACAGAGATAGACTAATAGAGAGAGAGACTAATAGAGAGAGACTAATAGAGAGAGAGACTAATAGAGAGAGACTAATAGAGAGAGAGACTAATAGAGAGAGAGACTAATACAGAGAGAGACTAATACAGAGAGAGACTAATACAGAGAGAGACTAATAGAGAGAGAGAGAGAGACTAATACAGAGATAGACTAATAGAGAGAGACTAATAGAGAGAGACTAATACAGAGATAGACTAATAGAGAGAGAGACTAATACAGAGAGAGACTAATACAGAGAGAGACTAATACAGAGAGAGACTAATACAGAGAGAGACTAATAGAGAGAGAGACTAATATATAGAGAGAGAGACTAATACAGAGATAGACTAATAGAGAGAGAGAGACTAATAGAGAGAGACTAATACAGAGATAGACTAATAGAGAGAGAGACTAATACAGAGAGAGACTAATACAGAGAGAGACTAATACAGAGAGAGACTAATACAGAGAGAGACTAATAGAGAGAGAGACTAATACAGAGAGAGACTAATAGAGAGAGAGACTAATACAGAGAGAGACTAATAGAGAGAGAGACTAATATATAGAGAGAGAGACTAATACAGAGATAGACTAATAGAGAGAGACTAATACAGAGATAGACTAATAGAGAGAGAGAGACTAATAGAGAGAGAGACTAATAGAGAGAGAGACTAATAGAGAGAGAGACTAATAGAGAGAGAGACTAATATATAGAGAGAGAGACTAATACAGAGAGAGACTAATAGAGAGAGAGACTAATACAGAGAGAGACTAATATATTGAGAGAGAGACTAATACAGAGATAGACTAATAGAGAGAGAGACTAATAGAGAGAGACTAATAGAGAGAGAGACTAATTGAGAGAGAGACTAATAGAGAGAGAGACTAATAGAGAGAGAGACTAATACAGAGAGAGACTAATAGAGAGAGAGACTAATATATAGAGAGAGAGACTAATACAGAGAGAGACTAATAGAGAGAGAGACTAATACAGAGAGAGACTAATATATAGAGAGAGAGACTAATACAGAGATAGACTAATAGAGAGAGAGCCTAATAGAGAGAGAGACTAATAGAGAGAGACTAATAGAGAGAGAGACTAATAGAGAGAGAGACTAATACAGAGAGAGACTAATACAGAGAGAGACTAATAGAGAGAGAGACTAATATATAGAGAGAGAGACTAATACAGAGATAGACTAATAGAGAGAGAGAGACTAATAGAGAGAGACTAATACAGAGATAGACTAATAGAGAGAGAGACTAATACAGAGAGAGACTAATACAGAGAGAGACTAATACAGAGAGAGACTAATAGAGAGAGAGACTAATAGAGAGAGAGACTAATACAGAGAGAGACTAATAGAGAGAGAGACTAATACAGAGAGAGACTAATAGAGAGAGAGACTAATATATAGAGAGAGAGACTAATACAGAGATAGACTAATAGAGAGAGAGAGACTAATAGAGAGAGACTAATACAGAGATAGACTAATAGAGAGAGAGACTAATACAGAGAGAGACTAATACAGAGAGAGACTAATAGAGAGAGAGACTAATACAGAGAGAGACTAATACAGATAGAGACTAATAGAGAGAGAGACTAATACAGAGAGAGACTAATACAGAGAGAGACTAATAGAGAGAGAGACTAATACAGAGAGAGACTAATAGAGAGAGAGACTAATACAGAGAGAGACTAATAGAGAGAGAGACTAATACAGAGAGTGAAAGAGAGAGAAAGAGAGAGAGAAAGAGACTAACAGAGAGAAAAAATAGTGAAAGAGAAACAGTCCATTTGATATTCAGGGGACACATTTTAGATTATAACCTGCTATCAAGGGATTCTTCTTATAGGGTGAAACCTATCTTCACCATCTCATCTCCTTTGTGTGTTTGTCTGGGATCCTGATGTGTGGAGCGTAGGGTTAGAGATGGAGATAGAATCTCTATGCAGCTGTGTGGTGGTGGTGGTGGTGGTGGGGTTAGAACTGGAGATATCGCGTGATGGTGAGGAGAGACGAGAGAAAAGAGACAACTGATCACCAGAGAGAGAGATAGCCACCCAGGGAGACTGGAAGCTATTTTCTGTAATTAGCTATCCATAACATTAACTTAATAATGATCTTGTTTATTTTCCTGTAATTATGAATAAAAATGTGCTGAAGTTAAGACGTTGTCAGCTATGATATGGCCATTATTTGAACTGGCTAACAAGCTAACAAGCTAACAAGCCTGAAATGAACCAAAACATTGTTTAGAAAGTTGCTTTTAGTTGTCTGGTTTGCTAGATTGATATACACTAAATTCATTATTAAACGGATGGGTTTATTGGTGTTAAAATACAACATTCATGCTATTTTGTACCACCAGGCTGGCGATGTCATGCACCTTGTCGTTTTTGTGTTTATACTTTTTCATAATGACAGCGACGAGTTTGATGTCGGACGACAATAGAATGTTCATGATGTCACTGTGTCAACTGTCTACAGACAAGTCGATAGACCAACTGTAAACCAGCCTTAAGACAGCGTGATGTTAGCCAGTGTGAGGGCAACAAGGACTAACGAGGTTAGCACTGTGACTACGACACTATGAGCATCACTATGATCACTGACATCACTGTAACAACACCACCACTACTCTAACTCTGACACACTGACTATTTCATTTATTTTTCAAATCGCCAACATTCACATCAAAATGGATTACAAGCCATTCCTGGCCAAAATCATTCAACTGCCTTGCTGTCTTAATGTCCTAATGTCCCTCATGTCTACACAAGTCTACATCAGGGGATATTAATGTCCCTCATGTCTACATCAGGGGATATTAATGGTATTAAGTGTCATATTAATATAATAAGAATCTGTACACATATTCATCTTTGAGGAGAGAATGAGTCTTCAGAAGATGTTGGAGGGTAGTCAGATAGAGAGGGTGTGGTGGGGTTGTGGGTAGTCAGGAGGGTGGGGTGATGTGATGGGAAAGGAGGATACTAGTCAGTTGTACAACTGAATGCATTCAACTGAAATGTGTCTTCTGCATTTAACCCAACCCCTCTGAACCTTAATCCATGTCCACGTCATCGGCTCCCGGGGAACAGTTGTTGTGGGAAGAACGGCATAATTTTCCACCTTGCTGGCACAGAGATTTGAACAATACTAGGGTAGTCAGAGAGAGAGGGAAGCTGGAGGGAGGGTGGTGTGTTGGTGAGGACAGCGAGGGGTGTATTATTACCTGATAATGGGCTGCCCTGTAGGGGTGTATTATTACCTGATAATGGGCTGCCCTGTAGGGGTGTATTATTACCTGATAATGGGCTGCCCTGTAGGGGTGTATTATTACCTGATAATGGGCTGCCCTGCAGGGGTGTATTATTACCTGATAATGGGCTGCCCTGTAGGGGTGTATTATTACCTGATAATGGGCTGCCCTGTAGGGGTGTATTATTACCTGATAATGGGCTGCCCTGTAGGGGTGTATTATTACCTGATAATGGGCTGCCCTGTAGGGGTGTATTATTACCTGATAATGGGCTGCCCTGTAGGGGTGTATTATTACCTGATAATGGGCTGCCCTGTAGGGGTGTATTATTACCTGATAATGGGCTGCCCTGTAGGGGTGTATTATTACCTGATAATGGGCTGCCCTGTAGGGGTGTATTATTACCTGATAATGGGCTGCCCTGTAGGGGTGTATTATTACCTGATAATGGGCTGCCCTGTAGGGGTGTATTATTACCTGATAATGGGCTGCCCTGCAGGGATGTATTATTACCTGATAATGGGCTGCCCTGTAGGGGTGTATTATTACCTGATAATGGGCTGCCCTGTAGAGGTGTATTATTACCTGATAATGGGCTGCCCTGTAGGGGTGTATTATTACCTGATAATGGGCTGCCCTGTAGGGGTGTATTATTACCTGATAATGGGCTGCCCTGTAGGGGTGTATTATTACCTGATAATGGGCTGCCCTGTAGGGGTGTATTATTACCTGATAATGGGCTGCCCTGTAGGGGTGTATTATTACCTGATAATGGGCTGCCCTGTAGGGGTGTATTATTACCTGTTAATGGGCTGCCCTGTAGGGGTGTATTATTACCTGATAATGGGCTGCCCTGTAGGGGTGTATTATTACCTGATAATGGGCTGCCCTGTAGGGGTGTATTATTACCTGATAATGGGCTGCCCTGTAGGGGTGTATTATTACCTGATAATGGGCTGCCCTGTAGGGGTGTATTATTACCTGATAATGGGCTGCCCTGCAGGGGTGTATTATTACCTGATAATGGGCTGCCCTGCAGGGGTGTATTATTACCTGATAATGGGCTGCCCTGCAGGGGTGTATTATTACCTGATAATGGGCTGCCCTGCAGGGGTGTATTATTACCTGATAATGGGCTGCCCTGCAGGGGTGTATTATTACCTGATAATGGGCTGCCCTGCAGGGGTGTATTATTACCTGATAATGGGCTGCCCTGCAGGGGTATGGTCCACTTCATAGCCCTGACTCCTTAGAACATCAATCACTGTGTTGTTGCCCAGGAAATGACCTGCAATATAAACACAGTTATCTGTTAGGGTTAGGTCTCTCTGTTTCAGTCTCTCTGTTTCAGAGACGCTGCAAGCTCCAGGACCCCTTCTTTCAGTCGCCATGAGATTCACAGACAGGACCAAGGCCGTGCCACTCAGCCAACCAGACCTGGGTTCAAATGCTATTTGAAATATTTTCAAATACTTAAACTGTGCTTGATTGAGCTTGCCTGTTGCAATTAACCAATACTAATGTCCCAAAAGTTCAAACCCTGCCCGTCTGGCACTCCAGGAGCAGGCTAAAGCAAACTATCAGAGTATTTAAAAGATTTCAAATAGTATTTGAACCCAGATCTGGTAACACTGGCCTGCCAGTCCTCTTAACTGTGAAGAGGAGAGTGGTAGTGCTATATCTAACACTAGATCTGACACTATATCTAACACTATATCTAACACTATATCAGACACTATATCTGACACTATATCTAACACACACTATATCTAACTCAGCTCTCACAGAGTAGTCCAAGTGAAAGACAACAAACAAAGAGAGATATTTCACCATTACACAGGTTGGATTGATTCTCATCAGTAAAATAAAAACCACACAAAGGGTCATGGAGTCAGTCACTGTCTGGGAGCTTTTAACTTAATGTGCACTTTCTGTGGTTTAACAAATGTTTTTATGTAATCTTTATTTAACTAGGCAAGTCAGTTAAGAACTAATTCTTATTTACAATGACGGCCTAACTCGGACGACGCTGGGCCAATTGTGCGCCGCCCTATGGGACTCCCGATCACGGCCGGTTGTGATACAGCCTGGGATTGAACCAGGGTCTGTAGTGACACCTCTAGCACTGAGATGCAGTGCCTTAGACCTCTGCGCCACTCGGGAGCCCAAATGATGGAATGACGGAGACAGAGAGTGGATCAGCTTCAGTGGAAGAGAAGGAAACAGAGAAGGATCAGCTTCAGTGGAAGAGAAGGAAACAGAGAAGGATCAGCTTCAGTGGAAGAGAAGGAAACCCCCCCCACTGGGCCTAGAGCGGCAGGAGGGAGGGAGCCTCGTCACACCACTCTGCCCTAAGCCCTCTGACCTGCAGGGAAATACCTGCCTCTCCTTTCCTCTCCTCTCCTCCTCCTCTCCTCCCCTCCTC